>CAEGAE010015763.1:0-70141 GCA_903067095.1 Girardinus metallicus
TCCTCCTGCCCCATGTCGATGTGCCCTTGGGCAAGGCACTTAACCCCAAATTGCGTATCGGTGTATGAATGTGTGAGTGCGAATGGGTGAATGACACTAGTGTAAAGCGCTTTGAGTGATCAAAAATGATCGGATAAAGCGCTATATAAGTTCTGTCCATTCAATATTTTAATTGTATGGCAAGACGGAAAAGAATTTAACAAAATGTTAAAGAAATCAGAACAATCCTCTATCATTTAACTATGTTACGTTTAACACAAAAAACTGGTATTTGTCTAGGAACTGTAACAAATTAGAAAGACAATCATTAAACTGTTAAAACTACAAGTACGGAACCAGAAACTGAATCAGCTTCACTCGTATTGATTTTGTCAAATAGTAGGACGGGGCATGTCAAACTGTGTGGCAGTCTAACTATTTGGCTTTTTGTTACTTAGTATGATGTAGTTGTTGTAAACAACTACAAAACATTTGATTGGTCATTTGTTAAAAGGGGTACAGATTTTATGTCTATGTCTATAAATAACACATTTAAAACACATTCATTTCAAACACTAAACCTGTGTTGCCTGACATTGAAGGATTTACAACAGTTTTGTTGCTGAGCTTTTCAAACCTGGAAAAATCTGCAGAAGGTTTCTTTAGTGAAATGAAAAAGAATGAGAGCCAGGACTTTAAGATAAACTCCAAAGTGGTGACTGTCAACACAGTGATAAGGAAAAGTAACATGTTTATCTAGAAGACAACAGAGTTTTAAACAGAAATGAGTTTTTTTCCAGAATAATACTGACGTAAATACTTTTTTAAAGTGAATTCTTACAATAATCAAGACAAAGAAGGGACTAATGAAACTCCAAACGCAATCCAGGTTCAACCAGTATCTAGAACACATTGAGGAGTTTATTCAGATTATACGCAAACATATTCTGAGTTACACAGAAAAGACACAGAAAAATGATTTACTGTATGTGGGTAAATGTCTTTTGACATAATACCAGACACTTACACTGGCTGAAAAGAGACGGTGCCTCCATGTGCTATCTGTTCACCATTTTCAGCCTTCAGGGTGTTTTGCTTTCTATTATGAATTGTCTGTTTTCAAAAGAGGTTGGTAATGTGCTACACTCAAAATATTCTCTGATATTTCTTCAGCTAATTTAGATTGTGATTTCAGGACGAGTATGGAAGCTTTTTTTCTCTATGTTCAGCTCGGAAAAGGAGTCAAACACATGTAGGCAGTAATTTTAACTTCACTGTAATTGTTCTTTGCTCTTTACTAGAGCAAGGTTAAGCACAAATTTTATTGTGCGTTTGAATAGCACTATTTTTATGTAAACTAAAAAGAAAGTGTGCACAATGTAATTTTGGAACAAAATCTGAGAATCTCTGAAAAGTCATCAAGTCATTGAGTAATTATAAGAGCTGTTAAATGAAAAATTGCATATTTTTACTAACATTGTGTTTTTTATTAAATTAATTTTCACTCTTGTTTTTTGTTCCTAGGTATCCAGACAAAGCCTGGACACAGGAGAGCCTAACATTAGGAAAAGTACCTGTAACCTGTAACTAAAGTTCAGAAGACTGATAGTTCTAATAATTAACATTGGTATTGTACTTCATCATAGAGTAAACAAGTAAGCATAATTTTGCATATTGACAATAAGTCTCATTTCTTCATTGTCATTTTTAGTAGTCTCAGTCATTCTCTTTGGCAACGCCTTATTTGTTTACATCCTGTCATTCAACTCAAACATGAGCTTATGTAATAACCCCTTCTCTTAAAAAAAGAGGAAACGGGACAAGGGTGGAAAAAACCCAGAACTTTGAGGCCCAAAGAGCTATCTACATCAGACCTGAAAGTATCTGATAGTATCTGAAAGACATGTCTTAAAAAAAAGCCTGACATGCATGCACCATCCTTTAGCTGATCATGTTTTCAGATAGACAAACTCTGGCATTTGTTGTGATGCTGTCGACAAATTGTGTTATATTTGGTATTTGTTTCATGATTCAGTTCAAAAAGGAGAACAAGTTGTACCGTTATGATTAGCTGTTAATACCAAACAGCCTAAAGATCTAATTTTAGAATAGGTTCTTTAAGAAGTTGGTTACCCAGTTCTCCATATTCTATTTCAAGAGTGTTTCATCCATTGGTTGTTCAAACAGACCTAAAAAGGTACTGGTCAGAAAAGGAATGAAGAAGAAACCCATGTCCCCACAAAAACCCTAACAGACTTTCAGAAAACCTGGAGAAATATTGTTTGAGACCTATAGAAATACAAGAAATCTGACAGGTTGGGAGCAAAACAAAAAGAAATTAGATATTGTTGGATACTTTTGGATAACGCAGTAAATTAGCCATTATAATTTGTGTTTTAAGGAGTTATATATGCTATATGGACTTTCATTTGTTTTTGTTACAAAAATCTCTACTAATGTATTAGTGACATTTTGTCTGAGATACTGATATACTGTTTATGGTTTATGTTGTTTTGTTTTGCTTATGTCACTGCCACTTGTATATATTAACAGAGAGGATAAAAATGATTTTAAATAATGTCAATGGCAAAAAGACAATGCATGTCTTTTTGCCATGCATTGTCGCTGCTTAAGTTTTTCTTAAGCAGCGACAAAAAGACCTGAATAGTGTGTAAGGGAAGTATCAGTACTGGGCCTTATCTAAAATAGCTCTCAAAGCAGCACAGCAAACAAAACAAGCTAAAGTTCAAAAGTATTACTGGAGTCTAACTGTCTCTTGAAATTCTTCATACTGTTTCACTGTGACCACATGCAGTCAATATTTATCACAGTGTTTCTTGTTTATCTGCAGTTTGTTTTTAATACTCTTTGGGTTAGACTGGGGCTGCACAGCGGCACAGTTGTACCACTGTAGCCTTGCAGCAAGAACGTCCTGGGTTCGATTCCCAGCCTGGGGTCTTTCTGCATGGAGTTTGCATGTTCTCCCTGTGCTTGCGTGAGTTCTCTCTGGGTACTCCGGCTTCCTCCCACAGTCCAAAAACATGACTGTTAGGTTAATTGGTCTCTCTAAATTCTCCCTAGGTGTGAGTGTGTGTATGGCTGTTTGTCCTGTCTGTCTCTGTGTTGCTCTGCGACAAACCGACCTGTCCCTTCTCGCCCGGAACGTTAGCTGGAGATAAGTACCAGCACCCCACTCCACAAGATCAGTTTGCAAAGATCGCTCAGGCTTAAAAAAAAACCTTATTAACCACAGTTAGGCGTGATAACATGCAGCTGACATACAACACCTTGTGATTAGATAAGCTATTGGCATGTTATACATTTTAACATGCCAATGGAGAATTGCTACCATGTTGACCAAAAGATTAGTACATCTTTTGCTTTTTGTTTTTTTGTGTAGCTTATTTGCAGCAGCATTGTCTGAATCAGAAGCAATCTTAGGTTGAAGCCATATATGTGTCATCATCATAGTCAGGAGGCCATGTGCCTTTGGGAGGGTGAGTCAGACAGCGCGACTCCACAGAACAATGAACTGTATTGAAAGTCTCAATCTTTTTTAAACCCTGTGTGTCCCCCAATCAGAGTCCAACATGGCAGCCAGCGATGAGAGCTGGCTAAAAGAGAAAGAAATTATCTGTGAAAACACGCTTTTAGGTGATGTCTTTTTGCCATGCATTGAAATGTGAGTAAGCTGTCATATCTACATCCTGTCTCCGCCGCCACACCCTAACAAGTACATCAGTTCCTGAAAAGTTGGCGGTTGTACAAACCTCGGAGTCGGTGATGTGCAGAGAGAGAGAGTGAGAAAGAGAGAGATCCTCTTTAAAGTTTTACTGTCCCCTGGCAGCTCACCACAGCAGAGAGATCAGACTGAGGGTATAAGAGAAAGGAGAGGCAAGATCAAGAGGGGAAGCTAAAAGAAGATGCAGTTTTATACAAAGAGGCATTGATAATCTTACAGAAGTGGGAGTGACATGGAAAGTAGACACTGCTTTTTTCATAGACATTAACTTATGCAGTTAGATCTTTTTTTTTTTGTCCAATTTTTAGTTTGTAAGGCTTGAAAATTGTTTAAGTTGGACCAAAGAAAAGAGCCTCAGACGATCTGAATGTGGAAATATTCTCAAGTTGTTGGGACTTCTTTAACACTCATCTGGACATTGCTTTCCTCTACACCATGAGAGCCATGTGGACTGTTTTGATACTGGGTGAGTCATATGTGTCATTATTTTGGACATGAATGGATTATCTTCTGTTTCAAGGGTGTAAAAGACATTATATTCTATTATCGTTTGCCACAAGAAACATTACAGATAAACCAGTGCTGTAACTTCTGTGATTACTTACTTAATTAAACATGAATTTATCAGTAGTCTCAAAAACACATTCTGAGAACAATCTTTAAATTGTTCTTTTGACTTAAAGTGAATTAAACACTATGACCTCATCTGCCAGTACCCACTTTATTTTTACCACCGTAACCACAGCCACCATTCAGCTGATCTCAGTGGAAAAATTCTATTTTTATCCCATTAGCAACAAGAAGCAACACTGACACACTCTGATTTTCAAAAACCCCTGAATGTTTTTATTAGAAACAGGGTCTCAGTGATCTAAGATTTAATCTCCTCTGTAAAAATCCCAACATATTATGTTGTAGACAGCAGTGTTATTTGCTCTGTGTTAATCTGAAAGCCAAATTGTATATAGTAAAGTTCCCTAATTGCAAACGGTAATTTCATTAAACATTTTTATTTTATTATTAACCAGGCAGTTATTTTTATTAACTATCCACTTAGATTGGAAACACTATTAAGAGAAATCTAATTCAGAAAATATGTTCTGAACAATAAACTTGTAATGCAACCAGACATCATCATAAATAATAAAATGACTAAGAAAGTATTTAATATTTAATTTTATAATTTTAAGGATTATTACTGGCAAAGCCCGTGGACTGACCTGTATAAACATTCTCCCTTCCTGTTTTAGATACTCTGTATCACACCCATATAGTCATTCAGGAAACTACAAAAAACTGACAATGCAGTCAGAATGTTGTATATACTGCATTATTATACATTATTATACAACATTTAGGGAGGACTGCATTTAGTACTTTAAATCCAGTCCACCAGACACTTATGTGAAAATTATCCTGAGATATCTTATAGAAGGAGGCAATACACAGTGAGAAAATCAAGCCAAAAGAATTTGTTTTATCAGCATGTCCTTCTCAAAATTCATCACATCTCTAGCTCTAATGTTTTGACTTACTGAATCGTGAAACCTTTCTAAAACACCCTGTATGGTAAATGGTAAATGGACTGAACTTATATAGCGCTTTTTCCGATCATTTCTGACCACTCAAAGCGCTTATCTTTTAATAATTGTAGTTATCAGTAGTAATAAGTGAAATAGTCAAAATGTAATAGACTGCAGTAATGAGTGACACTTTGTGCTTGTTTTTCAGCTTTGATCCTTTCTCTTCTCACTGTCCAAACACAAACATCCTGCCCTGTAGGGTTCAGTTGGTTTGACCAAAAGTGTGTTGGTATGTAATAAAACGTAACTTTCTTTAGACACATATATGAAACATATGTGCAGGTCGCAATTTAAAAGTATTTTGTTCTTTATCATGCCTCATCATTTTGAGTTTTTTTCTTTGTTTACTAAAATTATTGTTGTTTTTATCTTTCTTGTTCTTTCTTCACATCAGTATCAATTTCAATATTAAGCCAAGCATCAGTTCATGCTGTAATAACTTTTTACATTTCTCTTTCCTCGACAAAGATGATGATGAATGTAGAAGCGACCCTAAAATATGTCTAGAAAATGCAAACTGTTTCAACACAAATGGCAGCTATTACTGCCAGTGCAAGGAGGGTTTCAGGTCAAAAGCTGTCTATTTTACTGCTGATGACTCCAACTGTAAAGGTAAATAGTCTTCAATTAGAAATGACAGACAATGAGATTTCTATTTTATTTCTATTCCTATAATTGTTCTTTTCTTTCTGTTTCAAAAAAGATATCAATGAATGTGTGGAAATCGAAGACATCTGTGGACCTAATGCCTCTTGTCAAAACATACCTTCCAAATACACCTGCAGCTGTCAAAACGGATTTGCCTCTTCTACAGGAGTGGAAATATTTCATGGCCGTGACAAAGTCACATGCAGAGGTAACACAGTGACTTCCTGCACAGTTGTGTTAGTTTGCTTTTCTTTGCATTTAAGATGAAAACTTATTTGTGTTCTCAAGTATTTTTACATTCCATCCCCCTTCTCACACAGACAGATACAAAGAGTTATTTTTACTTAATTTACTAAAATTATTCTTATTTTTGATTATTTCTCTTTTTTCACATGAACATCAATTTCAGTATTAAGCCAAGTATTAGTTCATGCTTTACTTTTCACATTTTACTTTCCCTCACAAATATGTCAATGAATGTGCAGACGACACTGAAATATGGAGGGAAAATGCAAACTGTTTCAACACAGATGGTAGCTACTACTGCCAGTGTAAGGAGGGTTTCAGGTCATCAACAAAAGCTGTGAATTTTACTGCTAAAGACTCTGCCGAATGTAAAAGTAAATAGTCTTTATGATGAAAGAAAAACCAGTTGTATTAGTTTTCTTAGCATTTCATCTCCAAGTCAATTATTTTGACATTCCTTCTCTCTGCTCATACAGACACAGATGAATGTAAAGATGAAAAGGTTTGTGGTCCAAATGCATCATGTATAAACACACAAGGCAGTTATTACTGCGCCTGCAACGCTGGCTATGCACTGAAATCTGGAAAATCTAGCTTTTCTGAGCAAGAGGAGCAATGTGAAGGTGATGAATATGAAATAATGTGACAAGATTTGCACATTTAAAATCCTTTTAATATATCTTAAAATATTTTTGCTGAATCAACTATTCAAATTATTTTTTTCATCCTTGATTTGTTTCCATTTCAGACATATGTAAGATTAATGACGCAATTTGTGGAAATGGATCCTGCCTCCATGAAGCCAGTGGCCATTACTGTGCATGCTCTCCAGGGTTTACTAACTACGGCAACAAAACGGCTCGTTGTACTGGTAAGAATAGATTTTATTTTTTCTGAAAGACCAATACAAACATGTTTAGGGTTTATACTAAACAAAACACTTTCGAAAGGATTTTCAGACAGAAAACGTTTTTTTTTTATTTTCTTAGAGTTTCACTGTGGTGTTTTCAAGGATGTGAACAATCTTATGGAGGTAAATTCACAGCATGAATTTTTTGGGGGTTTTTTTTCAAATTCTTTTTTTCCTCTAATGTCTGTTATCAATTACCTTTTGAATGTGAATTTTTTGCATTCCTTTTAGAAATTTGACATGGTTCAAGATGATTTGAAACAACTGAGTGAAAGTTGTCTGAAGCTCTCGGGAAGTGAAGATTCAAAAGAGCTCAATGGAGAAGTCTTACTAAAGGTACACATTGGTTTTAGAAGCAGTCTATTGAAGGAAACCCACCATGCCAGATGTTGTACAGCTATTTGTACAGCTATGCTGCCAAAAAGTCAGTTCTCTGTCTGATTTTGCTTTTTGTTTAACCTATAAAACATGGTTTTTTTTCAATCTCTCTCCTCTTTTGACTCTAGAGTTTGCTCTCTGTGATCGACCAGATCCTGTCTGCTGGATCTCTCAAAGACAACAGGGAAGTCTCCTCATTTCTAGACGTGGTGGAACAAGCTCTAAGGCTCATTGGACCTTTTATTAAAACACCAGGAACTAAAAGAACCACCAATCACACAGGTGAACCAGCAATTAATATGACTGCTTTCCAACTAAATAAAAATATATGCACTTTTGCTTTTCATTACATCAGTCTGCCTCTTTAAAGTCCATATTTCACTCAGTTGATAATTTTATCTATGGTACAAATTATTTGATACAAATTTTCCACCAGAACTGGAGCTGCTGGTACATTATGGGACGGCTACACCCCAAGAATTAAAGACTCTGTCGTGTAAACAGGATAAAGTGGATATCAAGATGGCGGAAGCTGCAGGAGATCCCTCATCTTATCCAGGTAACAACAATGTCTATAAGTAACACATTTAAAACACATTCATTTCACACACTAAACCTGTGTTGTCTGACATTGAAGGATTTACAACAGTTTCGCTGCTGAGCTATTCAAACCTGGAAAACTCTGCAGAAGGTTTCTTTAGTGGAATGAAAAAGAATGAGAGCCAGGACTTTAAGATAAACTCCAAAGTGGTGACGGTCAGTGTCAGCAACACAGACACAAAACATCTGAACGAACCAGTTAATATAACTTTACATCACCTTGATAAGGTAAGAGAAAAGCCTATTTGTTTCTTTCTTCCATAACATTCACTATTTTAAGATAAATGTGAAACTAATGCATTTGTCTGTCTCACAGTCAAATCAGACCACCCACACCTGCGTGTTTTGGGATTCCTCTAAGGAAGGAGGTGCATGGTCTGATCGCGGCTGCAGCGTGGCGGAGTCTAACTCAAAATACACCGTGTGTTCCTGTAACCATCTGAGCAGCTTCGCTGTGCTCATGGCCCTCTATGACATAGAGGTTATACTTCCTTTACTTTATAGTTATTCAGAACATAAAGTTGCTCACACTTGAAAACATAGTGCTTTAATTTTCTCCATTCTGTCTCCATACAGAGCTCTTTTGAGTTGCATCTGATCTCCTGGATAGGCCTATCCCTTTCATTAATTTGCCTGTTCTTCTGCATCCTGACCTTCTCAATGATCCGGTCTATCAAAAGCCCAAGAACTACCATCCACCTCCACCTCTGCATCAGCCTCTTTATTGCAACCCTTATCTTTCTCGCAGGCATCTCTCAGACACAGAACAAGGTTGGTGCTCGTTGTCGTTGTTAAAGCTTGTTGTCTTGGTAAAAAGTATCTTGAAAGTGTTTGCATCTAAAAACACATCAGAGAATCAAGCATTAAGTCATACTAATGCTAAAATGGTATTGAATGTGCTTGCCACTCTAAATCGTTCTTTATTAATTCTGTTAGAACATATTACCTCAGCCATTAGCTCCTTCCTACATCTTGAACTCGTCTTGACATCTTGCTTTTCACATGCTTCATCTCTACTCCCATTAGGTTGGCTGTGCAGTAGTTGCAGGGATGCTGCACTTCTTCTACCTGGCTGCATTCTGCTGGATGTGTCTGGAGGGAATCCAGCTCTTCAGGATGGTGGTCCTGGTCTTCAACACCAACTTTAAAACCATCTACATGATGGCAGGGGGCTACGGAGTTCCAGCTGTAATTGTTGCTGTCACTGCATTGATCAATAGAGATGGATATGGGACTAAGAAATAGTGAGCTTTTAATTTTCCGTCAACTAATATCAATCTATTTTTTATTTTTGTCTCATTTTGTAACCATTTTCAAATTCTGATAAAGTTAACCTGTTCAATCTGTTCAATAAAATGTCAACTTACATTTCAGTTGCTGGCTAAACTTGGATTCGATTTGGAGTTTCTATGGCCCTGCCTGTGTCATCATTGCTGTAAGTTTTTTACCAAAAATGAATTAATTATTTACTTTAAAAATTATATGGGAGCCAACCCTATTTCCACTTAAAATTTTTTCTCATCATCCAGGTAAACATTTTCTTCTTCCTTGTCACTGTGTGGAAGTTGGCACAGAAGTTTTCAAGTTTAAACCCTGACCTGGACAGCTTGCATAAAATCAAGTAAGTTACCACTGTTCCACATGTCAACTTACAATTATCAAAAACCTGAAAACTATTATGACGCATGTTAGTCATATTTTCTTCTGTAAAAGAACCTGTTTTACTTCCTTACTCATAAAATTGAAAAAACTGAGTGCAACATCCTCTATGACGTAAAATCAAATGAAGTTCCTAATTTTTAACTATGTGCATTTGTTGCCTCCTGCAGGGCATTCACCATTACTGCAGTGGCTCAGCTCTGTATACTCGGCATCATGTGGATCTTCGGGTGTTTCCAGTTTGAGGAAAACACAATATTAATGTCTTATCTGTTCACCATTTTTGGCAGCCTTCAAGGTGTCATGCTCTTTGTCATGCATTGTCTATTTTCCAAACAGGTCAGTCATGCCCTTTGCTAACAGTAAACAAAAATGATGCTTCAGTTCTTCTACATCATCAGGGATCAAAGCTCAATCTGTTTTCTGATTTTAGGTAAGGGAGGAGTATGAAAAAATTCTTTCTCAACTACGTGCACCTCGGAAGAGAACATACTCCGAGTTCAACTACTCAAGCAAAGCTAATGTAAGCAGAGATTTCAAATTTTATTCAATAGAAGGATTAGAGTTACCGCTCATTGATGCACTGAAACTAAAGTTAAACAATGTCATTAAAATGTGTTCAACATACAGTTAAAACTAATACAAATATTTACATACAATGTATTAAAAAAAACTTTTTTTACTCTTTATCCTCACTACTTGAAATTAAATCAGAATAAATATTTTCTGTTGCTTTAAGCCCAGAATTATTCAGTCTGGTTTAAAATAAGATGTGACGTGAAGCATAGTGTTTGTTCTTGTTGTTTCTGAGACAGCAAAGCTTTCCCTCGTAAATGTAATATGTTTTTAATTCTCCCATTGTTTGCATTTTCATCATCAGGCATCCAGAAGTACCCAGGACACGGGAGAGTCTCACATTTAACTGAGCGATATCTCCGGGAGATCTCAGAATGTCTGTTTTTAAAAATGAACTCTGTGAGACATGTGCAGTGAAGTTTAGGGTCCCTCAGGGGTCTGTGCTTGGCCCGTTGTTGTCTTCTGCCTCCTGATGCTCTTCTGCGCTGATTTAGCCTAACAATTCATTGTACTGCTGACAATGTGCTTTTCTCATTTGGAAATGGTGCAGATTTGCCTTAAGTACTGCCCCATCTATTAGTAATTACGCATTGCTTAACAGTGACAAGATAGATTTAATGGTCACCGGAACTCAAAGACTTAATTGGATATTAGGCAGACATGTTCCTCAGTAGGTTTTTAAAGCTAAGTTAAAAAATCACTTGGTCATATGTGATTTCATTTTATACTTATTGTTTTTGCTGCTTTTCTTGGTATTGAATTGTTTTTTTAACTCTTGTTCAGCACTTTCAATGGCTTTATAAATAAAGTTATTATTATTGCTATTAATAGCTTTGGATTAAAGTCCAGTTAAAATATGGATATTAAAGCTTTGAACATGGCTTGTTTTGATATCTTATACTGTCCATAATATGCTTTAATTTCATGGCAATACTTTTTTAACAGTATTTTTGTAACTTGATAAATTATGTAATTTATTTAGGAAATGTACATACAAAAACAATATTTTTATATGAAAAATTGTGTGTTCTTTTGATCAAAATTACATATGTGTTTGTACAACTTAATCAGGCACGTCTACTAATGTAAGTTGCTTCATTCAGGTACTTATTTCAATCAGCAAGACCAATCCAAAATATACTTACGTTGCAAGCTCTTCTTTTAAACCTTTGAGCTTGGGAAATACAAATGAAATCCAAAACACAAACACAGATTTATCATTTGAATTTTTGCCTGTATATAAGTCGCTGGGAAATTTAGCTTGCATTAGTGTGTGGCTCCAAAGCTGCTGCATTTATTGCATCTGAATACATTGAAAATAGCTGTTTATTCAGTGAGCTCATATGCTATTTGTTTTCAAACTGTTCTTAAATAAGTTCAGTTGTCATGGTCCTCTGAAATGTAGCACCGCTGTAACACATGGTTTTAGCGCACATTGCATATTTTACACTGATGCTGTTTATTTCTTGTTTACATCTCTTTCTTTATGTGAATTCTAAAAATATGTATTTTAAATGTCATTTTTTAGATTTGCAAAAATAAAATGTAATCATACATATTACATTGCTGATGATTTCAAAGGCATTTCTTGATGTTGGTTGAAAAGTATACAGGAAATGGGAGACTTTCTCCTATTCCTTCCTGTTTATGTGAGATCAGTGACATGATGGTTCCTAGAAAAACTCAAAGGTTTACGCAGAGACGAGCAATTAAATCATACAGAATTACTACATTTAGAAATTTAGTTTGCATTAAAGGTCAGGGCTGAATCTGGTTTCTATTGATCTTATTATTTTTACAAAGACAATGCGAGGGCCTAACTGTATCATTGTATTTTATGAAGTTTGATTGTTGACGTCACATTTGTTTATGAGTCATGTATACTACGTGCTTTCAGGAATGAAAATAAAAACATCTTATTGTAACAGATCAAAAGAATGTAAGCAATATCTGCTTCTTACTACGAGTGTTGAACCATTTAGCAAGCAGTTAATCAATTGGAAAATAACTGAGAGCAAGCTGAGATCCACTCTGCTCCATAAGATCATCAGAAGAGATCAATAGATGGAAGGAATGCTTTTAGCAGAGAAGGAGGATGGAAAATGCAGATCCAGAAGGTTATGATAAAGCAGCTCTCTACAGAGAGGGAGAGAGAAAGTAGGAACAGGCAAAAGAGAAACTGTTTTAGAGAAAAGGGAGGGAACAAGAGAAAATGAGAGGGAAGTAGTGATAACTCACTTAGCAAACAAGGCAACGTTGCTGATAAGAAACATATTCATCTGTTTCCACCATAAGCAATCCAGCATTCATCCATTGCTATCTCTGGGTAAGTTTTGTTCATATTTTGTTCCTTTTTTTACTTGTAAATAACATATTTATAAATAACATTTTTGGTGCATTCCTGTTTTCATAGATAGCAGTCAAGATAGTTATGAAGCAAAAGTACAAGGAAATAACAGGTTTCTGCATGTCTCTAGAGGTAATGCTGGGAAAGCTGCCCCACCACTATCGATAAATGACACCAGAAACTGGGCAGAAATTCAAAATTCTTGGTTATGTTGATGTGTAAACATTATATTTCAGATTTTAAAAGATTCCCATAATCTACAACAGAGCATTCTGTATTTTTGCTGTTTCTATAATGTTTTATGGATCATTTAGTTCTGCATTCAAAATTATAACATTGATTTTGGAAAGAAGTATTTAATATCCACTATTATGTAAACAATTTCTAAAGAATCTTTTTATATCAGTGAGCAAGTTGTATCTGAATTTCCTTGACTTCCATTTACTCTAAAGCTTAGTTACAGACTAAAATGCCTTTATTTAGGCAACAGTTGACAAATGTAAAATTATAAAAATAAGTCTTTGTGACATTGAAAGTGTTGATTTGTTTCTTCCTAGGACATAGAAAATAGAGGTAAAATAATTTAACAGAAGAATAGTTAATTCAGATTTCCTCTTCTTTTAAATCCAATAAATTTCAGCAAGTAAAACAAAGGGCATTACAAATGTGACCAAATTTATTTGAAATGATGGAAATGAACTTCAGAATTGAAGATAATTTGCCTTTTAAATAACAGATTATCTTGGTGAGTATACAGAAAGAATAAAAGCAAGAATTGCATATGGTTGAGAAAACTAATGGAAATTAAATCACTACAGGAGTGACTATAATTTTTCTGTATATTTTAAAATACAACATAATATCATAATTTAACAGTTTGCCAATGTGATGTTTTGAAGTAATTTAAGGCAAACTAGAATCCTTGAAGTATAAAAACTTTAAAGTTATATTACTGTGATTTACTGTGATTACTCTGAGGGTTTTTTTTTTTCATAAAAATTCCAATTACTTTTGTATTTTTCTGTAGATCACACTGAAGATGACGACACCAAGTGTACCAATAAATGTATCTTTACCTAATGTGTCCGCCAACACCACTTCCACTTCCATCCCTAAACCATCAGGTTTAGGGATATCTTTATTCACCATGCTATTTGGAGCCATCTCCAACCTCACCGCTCTGGCAATACTGGCTCGGTCCCGCGCCCGATTCCACCGCCAATCAAAAAAATCATTTCTGCTACTAACAGTGGCTTTACTTGTGGCTGACCTGTTGGGTCATGTGATTTTAGGTGCATTTGCACTGCATGTACATTTGAATCAGGGGATCTTAAAGACTGGAGAACCCTTCTGTAATGTCTTTGGAGCAAGTATGGTGTTTTTTGGTTTGTGCTCTTTATTTTTTGGTTTTGCAATGGCAGTGGAACGCTGTGTGGCAATCACACAACCATTTTTTCATGTTTCTATGGTTACAACTGCTCATGCAAAGGCAGTGGTGCTACTTTTGTCAACCTTTGCACTAGTGCTGGCTCTGTCACCTTTTTTTTCAGTGGGAAGATATATTCTCCAATCTTCCAAAACATGGTGTTTCTTGCAGATTCATGGGTCTGCTGACACAACCCTAGTTTTGGTCTTCTCTTCTCTGGGTCTCTTTGCTCTGTTTTTTTCCCTGTTCTGTAACATTGTCAGTGGACTGGCACTGCTGCATGCAAGAATAAAGTCAAGAAATGGAAATACGACACCTTCAGGTAGCAGTGGTCGTCGTGCATCAACGGCATCGTCTGCCTCCTTGTTTTGCACACTGGATGTGGAGATGATGGTGCAACTCGCAGCAGTCACTGTGGTGTCTTGTGTCTGCTGGGGCCCCTTTTTGGTGTGTACTTCTCCTCCTTTTACTCCTGAGATATTTCCTGTAAAGAGTTACGCACATTTCAGTTGTCAGATGTTAGTCAATAAGAAGATTGCTTAAAACTTTCTGTTTTTATGTTTCTTCTGTCTTATAGATCCACATTTTCATGAAGCAGTTTAAAATGCATACTGAACCAGATCTGCTTGTTTTAATTGGATTGCGCATGGCTGCCTGGAATCAGATTTTAGACCCCTGGGTTTATATCTTACTTCGAAGGAAAATGCTGACAAGACTTTGCTGTGGTCGCTACTATCAAGGCATACCAACATCCAGCAACTCCTTGTCAGAGAGTCGTAGAAATACAATTAATCTTCAATGACCCTAATCCCCTGACCTCTTTCATTTTGGACTGGCATCTTAAGTTATTTGCTTTGTTTTTCACCCTGCTTCAGATTTTTTTTTTTTTTTTTTGTAAGTTGATATATAAATGTTAGTGTTATTTTTAAACATAGCTTAACAGTTCATAGTTTGTATACCAACGGCCTGCGCAGCGTGGAGTGAATAAGTGGTGGGAGACAACCCAAGCGACATTTCACAACATTTTAGTTAGTAGTCTGGGCCGGTGTTCTCATGATTTGTCCTACATTCAGCAGCAGCCTCCTGCAAATCTGGTGGTCGGGGTAGACTTTGTCCAATCAGAACAGAGAAATATTTGACAGGCTCCGGGTTTAGCCAATCGGTGAGCCGCTGTACAAAACTCACACCCCCTAGTGGGCGGTGCTTAAATGGCAGCAGCTCTCTCCAATATGGAGTACAGAAAATAGCCTGATTCACTCCACATCTTATACTTTTCTCTTGGGTCTTTATTTTCTCAGGGTTTATTATTATTTATAGCTTATTCGCAGATGCCAGCCCGCTATAATCTCTTACCCGTATTTTGAGCTGTAGCTTGAATTTAGCAAACTCCTCAGTACTTGACAGCTGCCGCGCTAACAACGATAAACCGCTACAAACATTTCAAAACTCCTCATATCCACCAAAACACAGCGTTGTGAACTGTTTTCAGCGCTCTTAACGACGGGAGCGCAAAGTCTGAAAGCTTCCGTCAGAGCAACAAAGTGAGCGGAGTTACTGGGTGAAAGGTGACGTCGCGGCAGAATATTTGACTCATAGGTAAGTTGTGTACAAATTTGAAGTTGTTTCCAATGAGCGCTTTTTTTTCATCTGGCGTGGCTCCAGGTATCTGTTGCCACTCAAGTACAACTTGGATACTTCTGTTGTTGTAACTATAGTGTTAATCCAAAACATGCCCTAACATTTAGTTTGCTATTTTTTTTTTTGTCTAATAATAAGTAAAACAAAGTTTTCTGGGTGTATTTGTCTGTACCAGCCTGCGCTGCAGTACTTTCAGCCCTTTAAGAGGAACCCATGTAGGCTTCAGTTTAAGCCACGTATTGTGTAAATCCCATCTTTTTTTTTTCTTTCTCTCCGTGACAAGAATGCACAATGCAGCGAGTGTGTCAGCCTCTCTGGGTTCTTTGGGGCTGCTGCGTCTGGTTGGGGTGTCCTGGTCCTGGAGTCTGGCAGCAGGCCTAGGAGTATATCTGGGCACCAAAAGCTGGAAATACTTCTACATTGCAGCACGTACTGCAAAGAGAGACCTCAAGTAAGTTAAATACGTCCAAATTAAGTTGTGATGTCTTTGGAAGTGGATCTATATATTTTTTTTGCACTTAAATATTCCCTCTTCTTCTCTTATTTGAATCAGTGGCCTCTATGTGCTGCTGAGGGTGAAGCTGGCTTTGTGGCGCTACATGCGCAATGGAAGCAATATTCTTTCCGTCTTCGCCCAGACTGTGAAACAACACCCAAATAAACCGGCACTGATCTATGAAGCCACAGGGGAAACATGGACCTTCACCCAGCTGGATGAGATCTCTAATGCTGTAGCTCATTGGGCAAGAGGTCAAGGATGGGTCTCTGGGGATGTGGTGGCCCTCTTCTTGGAAAGCAGGCCGTTACATGTGGCGTTGTGGCTTGGCTTGGCAAAAGTTGGGATAGAAGCTGCTCTTATTAACTTCAGCCTCCGCTGTGATCCTCTTCTGCACTGCATTGGGGTGTCAGGGTCACGGGCCATAGTGTTCGGAGCCGAGCTGGCTGATGGTAAGTATGGTTAATCTCACCATCTGTATAATCTGTATTACTCTGAAGGATTTCATAAACCTCGAATAGCACAATTCTTGAAGTAGGTGTGATATCAATAGTTTTCAAAAGAGTACTATGCCTGAATAGTTCATTTTCTTTCAAACAGCTATAAAAAGAAAGCTTAAATGTTACCAGTGTCATTTTAAAGAGTATGATGTTTCTCTCTCAACCTACGTTAAAAACTTGTTAAAAGCTGGGACTCCAAAAACACACCAAAATGATTATTTTTCAAAAAATATTCTTTGATATTATTGCCTTGTATGTTTTCCATATGTTAAAACAAAATTTGGGTAAGTTATCAGCAGTTTTCGCAGGTCAGTAAAACAATTGTATTTTTATTTGTGGAATAAAAAGTGACATTAACAGTGTGTGCGGAGACATTGTTTTAAAAGAGAGAATAGTTTTAAACCTAAACTTGATGGACATCATTTTATTTTTGTATTCAATTATATACACTTAAACAGCTATGCACAGGTTATATCAGTATGTTGCTGGTATGTTTACTGGTTTACTTGTGCTTCCTGGTGTTTTACAATATTCAAGGTCAATACATACTCTGCACGAACAGAGAAATTAGTTATTTTGTTAAAATAAAAAGTTTTTGCCAGCAAGGACATTTCGTACTTCACAAGAACTCGCGTAAAGGACTCCCTCGAAGTCTTCATGAATCTCTTCCACAGCCACTTTAGTTTTCTCTGACTCCACGCAAGAAAACAGTTTTGCCTAAAATGTGAACAAGCTGAAAGAACGACCAAATTGGAGTTTTGGGAGCAGAATGATGTAATTTCATTCTTACAACTCTGGGAGAGACGACACCTTTCTCTACACTTGCAGAAAATGGATTGTTCTTTATGTGAATGGTGTTTAAATATCAACTTTTGAAAGTAAAGATCATTAGTTATTAATGTTTACTTTAATTGGTTCTTTCAGCTTTTATAAAAGATTGTATTGTAGAAACTGGATTGTTAACTTAAGCTGTATTGTGATAATTATTGTTCAATACAGAAAATGTATATATTTATATTTCTTGTCCCTTTTTCGCAGCTCTGCTTGCAATAATAATCGTATTCAACCTAAGGGTGATATTGACTACAGGTTGAAATTATGTAATAAAACGGATCAGAAAACATTCTGCCTTGAAATAAAACCAGAGTTTAGCCACATAATTCTTTACCAGTAAGATTGTAGTTTTAATGCTGTGATTAAAAACTATTTTAGGGTTTGAATTAAAAGTAGAATTTTTGTGGACCATTAAAGCATATGCTCATGTGTGAAATTAGTAGCTTTTGGATTGCATGTAAAAAATACTCTCCTCCATGTAATTCAAACATAGTGTTAGTTCTTAACCCTCAACAATGAGTCCTGAGTATGTTGTTTATAATACATGCAAATATCAAATTATATTTATGTATATTTCACGTTATCATATCAAGTTCTCAAACCTGCAGCCAAGGGGTAAATGAAAAGCTGTTCTTGAGAGGATGTAGAGTAATCACTTAATGTGTATTTTCCAAATTGTTTCAAAAGGAGAACACACAGGCTCACTGATGGTTGGTACATATACATATTTTATTTTATACAGTTAACTTTTAAAATTTGTTGGGTCTGCATACAGTCAGAATGTAAAACCTGAAGTATGAAGATGACTTGTGTTCTAGCATGTCTCAACCTGCTGTGCGTGTTAACATTGCCTTGAGAATTCCATTCATGCATCCTTAAGTTAGATTGCATGCCTTTTTGTTTGCTCTGCAAAATTTCCATCTTTGTTTTAATTTAGCTGTAGAAAAACAACCATTGAAAGCAGTTTTGGAGCAGTTTCAGACTTGAACTAAAAATTAACCCTACAGTGCCTAGCTTGACCTACCTGGATTTCACAAACTGTATAATTTATGATGGATTTTTATGGTAATATGATTATTATATTATTATTCAAAGTTATGCCTGAAAAAAAAAAACATAAAATCGCCAAAAGTGTTTCTAAGAATTAATTTTTTTTTATTTTGCGGACCATATTAATCTAGTAACTGAACAGCCCTGACAACATGGTAGTGTTTGTTTGTTTGATTTACTTGGTTATATCTTTTAATGCTTAATTCTCTCAAGGGTCTTCATCAGATTCAATGTCAGGGCTACGGGTCAATAGATGCAGATGTCTCTATTGTTTGGTCTTTGGCACTGATACCACACACTTTCCCCATCCTCAGGCTCAGGTTGAACATAGATCCCATGATGCTACACAGTTGATCTGCACAGCACCTCTGAAGTCGGTGCTACCCAGACCTGCAGCCTTGATCTTTTGCAGCTTGTTTGTCACCTGAAGTGTAGAAACAAGTTGGAGGTGGAGAAGAGGAGGTGTTGGAGGGTGGATGGTGTCTAAAAGCTGAAAAGTATGAAGTCCTGAGAATAGAAACAGACTGTTTTCACAGAGGGTGGAGGTGACAGCTTGGGGACTGGTGGGTGACTGACCAAACTTGTTAAAAAACTGGCTCCGGTCGTTCGCTTACCCTATGTCTCATATGGCCTGGTGTTTGTGGCCAATGTCATCATTTATCATTTTAAGAGGCACATTCGTGGGTTGCCTTAAATGTGGGCCTATTTCCCATATTCTGCAGAGGACAGAGGGGCTGTTGCACTGAAGCTTGCAAAAGCTTGTTTCTTCCTGGTTAGCACTTGTTTGGGTTCCCTTTTCAAAGAGTTATACATTAATGAATGTGCTGTCATTGTGTCAACAGTTGGACAATATACATTATCTAAAACTGAACAAGCTGATGAACTTTAAAATGTCAAACACCTCTCATATATTTGTTATATGGAAACTATTTCTAAAAAGGTTGGGCAGCCATCTTGGAATCTTAAATAAAATGTGCATCTGTAATTCTTGAGTCCTCCACTAGAGGACAGAAGACAAGTATATCATTTAAAAGAACAGGGTTTTTTTTTAAGGAATGAATTAACTTTGTTACAGAGATCTCTGAAATATGCATCAAATATGATTAATATAGCATTAGATTTACTGCATGTTCTCATACAGTTGAGATATCTTCTGTTGACTTCTGTTGCCTTCTTGCATTTTTTCCTTTATGATCAGCCATGTTGGAGATCAATTCATCCATCAGCCAGTCCATGGTGCGCTTTTGCACAGGGGACCTCAGCGCAGAACGTCTGGCAGCTCTGAACGCTCAACCTCTGGACCCAGTTTTAGCCACAGCATCAAGACACCCGCCTTCACCTTGTGTTCCCCCAAAAGGCATGAATGGTTAGTAGGGATCGACCCAAGTTATTTCTGTTTTTATGGCCAACATTACCAATTTCCCTAGTGTAAGAAATCTTCCCAGTAAACTTTCTTGGTGAAAGAATCATAATACTCTTTATGGTTAATGAATTAGATCTTTTCTAGTGGGGTCATGTTGGTAACATAAAGATTTAACAGTTTGACTGCAACTCTTTAATCCCATTTCTAATGTAACAGAGTATATTACTATTCTAATAATAGAGAGATAGTCTGGTAAATACATGTCTTTAACCAGGTTTATGTAATGTTCTCCTATTTGAGGAGAACTTAGCAAGGAGCCAGTGTTCAGTAAGTCTTCTCCTGTAGTTATTCTTTCATTCAACAGCCTTACAGGCACAGAGTGCAGCTTAATACAGTTTAATAGCATTTAAAAATATTTCTTATTGTCAATTTTAGCTCAGGAAGTTTGATTTTGGTTGAAGTTGAACTCTGCTGACAATAGAGTTCAACTCTATTGGAGCCAAAAATAATAGCAAAAACAAATATTTTTGTTGTCAGTTTTCTGCTATATTTCTAATTGAACCAATTTTCTCACTGTCTGATATTAAATCAGAGAAAATGTTCCTGTTTTTAAATCAGGTAGAATTACTAACAACGTTTCTAGATGCTAGAATAACAGGAGAGCAATTTCTGCACAATTAGATTTTTGTCTTATTTCATTAATATTTTTAGAGTATATTTTTGAATTACATCATTTGAGTCAACCTTTTTTTGTATCCTTTCATCCAGTGCATTGGTGAAATTTTGTCCCATTCCTCCTGGCAGACCTGGTGTAACTTGGAAGGGTTTGTAGGCCACCTTACTTGCAGTACTTATTGTGTTTGCATCTGAGATCTAGGGTTTTGATTGGACATGTGAAAACATTGGCATTGTGCAAAATCTCTTGCAAGCTTTAGCCAGCATCTTTTACTTTTGGTCCCTCATTTTACACCAGAATACATTAATCACTGGGATGCAAAAGCTGTGTGCTTCCTGAACGGTATAACCACTGCGCATGTTCGTAGTGTTTGTACTTTTTTATAATTTTAGTAGATGAATGTGGCACCCACAGGCATCTGGAGTTTGTATCCCAAGATGGAGACCCCCAATACTCCTCCTGATATCTTTCTCATTTTTTTAGACTGTTTTTCCCCCTGGCTTTAACTGTTGATGCATCTGCACTTATATTACATATAATTACATATGCATAGCATGTCTGCAGGTTTCTTCTTTCACCCATGTGAACTCCTCCTATGTGAGCTTCTGTGTGGTAAAAATATCTGACGTTAAATTTTGAGTCCACTTTTAAATAAAAACAAATAAAACCAAAAAGAAAACCCTTGTGACACTACACTAGACAAGTCTATACATTAAGAGGTGAGAGGTGTCCTTAGCAGTCTTTAGCCATTTATAGAAAGGACTTTCTGCACTGCATGCAGATCGAGAGTAAAATAAGATGTGTAGATCTCCTTTGGGTCATGCCTTATTTGTTTGAGCTGTGAAAATGTGACTTTGCTTATGGATCAATTATATATTTTTTCTGATCATATCATATTCACTTGTTTTTTGTTAACTTGTTTTTTCTTATTTTAGGCATGAGTTTGCAGCATTTATTCAAAGTCAATGAAACAAATGAATTGTTTTGGTGGCAAAATTAGCGTTGATCTCATGCTTCTGCTGGATGACATTTAAATATTGTTTCAGTTCAAGTTTTGTGTATGCAGTTTTGAAAGTTGAGGCCTGAGTGCTCAGGTCTTTGCACTTTTCACAGATAATTTAATCCAAAAATCTGAACATGAGCTCCTCTGAGGCAGCTATATAAGGGGCACTATATTTAGTATTTTCAAGCCAAGCAAAATGAGAACGTCTAGTTCAGATTAAAATTTTGCAGAGTAATAATGTACACAACATGACCCCAGCATCACTGTCAAATCCCATAATTTCAAACCAATAATAATGTCTTTTAATAAACAGTAGAGAACTATGCATTCAAATGGTGAATTTAACTTTGATAAACTGTTATGAACAAAAAGCACAGTGGATATCTAATTTTCACTCTCTTCTTTGATGTTAAATATAAATGCCTTAAAATGTCTTAGTACACCGGCATGAAAGTGTATTCTGTTGTTTTTATTGTGGATTAAATTGGAGAGATAAGCAAGAAGAGACCAAAAGAAAAAAACAAATGCAAAGAAATAATGTTCACTAACTTTGACATTAACAAGTCCATGTTTGAAAAACCTGTTTCTTTTGTATTTGTTTTACAGTCAAATGCCTAGATTTAATTTCCCTGAGATGTTAAATAAATTATATTGATGTTAAAAATAGAAATAAATGTCATAAATTGGGTGGTAATTTTGAAATAATATCTGCAATGTTGCATTATCTTCTCCAGACCGCCTGTTTTATATTTACACCTCTGGAACCACAGGACTTCCCAAAGCTGCCATTGTGGTCCACAGTCGGTATGTTTTAACGACTTACTACTCACCACAAACTCTTGCTGTTAAGAGGTTGTTTTTTTTACTGTTCCTGTACTGTGAATGAGAACATCTGAAAATCTATTTTATCTGTATTTATTTTTCTATAACAGCTACTACAGAATAGCTGCTTTTGGGTACTTTGCCTTTCGCATGCATCCTGATGATGTCATCTATGACTGCCTGCCCCTGTATCACTCTGCAGGTAAGTGGTGCTTACCTTCTGTATTTAATTAATCCACATTCAGATCAGTTGTTGAATTTTCTTACTTAAAGACTTTCCGTCTGTGTCAGGTAACATCATCGGCGTTGGTCAGTGTCTTATCCATGGTCTCACGGTGGTAGTGAAAAGGAAATTCTCTGCCAGTCGCTTCTGGGAAGATTGCATTAAGTACAACTGCACTGTAAGAACTACAGTTTGAGCAATATTCAAACATACCACATTTTAATGAATAATTACCTTAAATAAGATCATTTTTGATGTCTTCACCTCACAGGTGGTACAGTATATTGGGGAAATCTGCCGGTACCTCCTGTCACAGCCGGTCCGGCCGTCCGAGAAGGGCCACAGAGTTCGCCTGGCAGTGGGGAATGGACTGCGCCCCAGTGTGTGGGAAGCCTTCACAGAGCGATTTGGGGTGGGGCAGATCGGGGAGTTTTATGGAGCAACTGAGTGCAACTGCAGCATTGCCAACATGGATGGCAAGGTTGGCATTAACTATGTTGTCTCTTTCCACATAAAATTTGAATTGGATATGGGTTGGATACTTTAGCTGAGTATGTTCTGTCAGGTGGGAGCCTGTGGATTTAACAGTCGCATTCTGCCCAACGTATACCCCATCCGGCTGGTGAAGGTTAATGAGGAAACCATGGAGCTTATTCGGGACAGCCATGGTCTCTGTGTCCCTTGCAGCCCTGGTAATAAAATGCTTTAATGCTATCACAAGTTTGTCTAATACAGTTTGAGTCTTTTGTTCTGTACTGAATGCAGACAATTAAAATCCTCTATGCTTTACAGGGGAACCAGGGCTTCTGGTAGGTCGTATAAACCAGAAGGACCCATTACGGCGCTTTGACGGCTATGCCAACCATGATGCTACAAAGAAGAAGATTGTTCAAAATGTCTTCAGGAAAAATGACTCTGCATATTTATCAGGTTAGCACTTCATGTCATCTAAAAATAAAACTTCTTTTTTTGTCAGCACACAGTATGATGTGACCAGTTAGCTATTCACTAACATTATGTCATGTTTTTAGTTGCAGCTAATTTGCTTTTCACTTACTCCAGGAGACGTACTGGTGATGGATGAACTGGGCTACATGTACTTCCGTGACCGGAGTGGGGACACCTTCCGCTGGCGAGGAGAAAATGTCTCCACCACTGAGGTGGAGGGCATACTCAGCAATGTTCTGGATCAAACCGATGTGGCTGTGTATGGCGTAGCAGTGCCAGGTGAACTGAAGGATCTTTTCGTATTACAACCACGTCCTGGTCTTTCCCCATTAGTCTTATTGCTGTCACTGTAATTTTGTGTTAGGTGTGGAAGGTAAAGCAGGCATGGCTGCCATCGCAGATGCTAAAGGGAAGTTTGACTGCGACAGTTTCTTGCAGAAGATTCAGCGATCACTTCCTACTTATGCCCGCCCAGTGTTCCTGCGAATCTCCCCACAGGTAGACACCACAGGTAAAATAACCCAGCATTTTCTCACCCTAAAAAAAAATAATAATAATCGCTGACAATTCCTTGTTAATGAAATATTATATATCCAAACATGCATGTACAGGTACATTTAAAATCCAAAAGACCAGACTCCAGAGGGAGGGATTTGACCCACGGCTGACAACTGACCAGATTTACTTTTTGAATGGTCGAGCTGCCCGTTACGTTCCAGTGGACGAGGAGCTTTACAACTCCATAGTGGAGGGAAGAATGTCTCTATGACGTGTGTGGCCATAGCAGTGCTGTCCAAGTGCCTCGGTCAGACAGGTTAATCAGGTGCCAGAGGGAAACACATTGAGGAATGCATTCAGCAATGTCTGGATCATTCAGTTTTGGTGCAACACAGTTTTGGCTGTTCACCTTTCAGGAAACGGAGTTAAGAGGACTATTTACATCGAGTACTGTTACACATGAGTTTAAACACTGTATATGTAACACAATATGACATAATGTGGGGGTATTTGTTCTTTAACAGTTCCTTTTTAATGACAAATGAACATTTCAAATCGCCTTTGAGCAGCGTTGTACATAGAATAGATTTCTTTCTCAGCTAGTTTGAAGGACGATACACGTTACATTAGTGGTGTTAGAATATAACTTGAAGTATTAAGTGAAACTATATCGGGTATTTACCCATCTAGGAAATGCTAAATGCTGCTAGGTTTTACTGTGCAGGTTTACCTATGTTACTTTGGGTTGTTGTTATGAGGTTGAAAAACCTGATTTTAACAGGCAGTATGAATGCCTGCGAGTTCAAAACCGTACTAACCTTAACATAACCACATTTATCGTGATTTCTTTTTTTAAATGCAATGAATTACTAAACCTGCTTGTCAGGTGTGTACCTCTGAACAACACTGTTGAACCACCGAACAACACAGATTTTTATTATAGAATGTGCCTTTTATTAAACTTTAGATCTATCTCACATTTTATGCTTTTAACAAAAAGGATTTTAAGTAAATTGTCAGCAGAGAAGCCAAGTCGTGCATTTCAACTGTTTTTATGTAACAAATCTGTGTGATATTACATAGTTGTTAAGGTTTGTGAGGTGCAACCCCAAATTCTTTGTTTTGCTGTAACGCTAATAAACTATTTCAAAGCGTTTGCTTCATTCAATTTAATCTATTTACAATTTATTTTGTAACCATTTTTGCAAAAAGAAAAGAGAATCTTTACATTCTTCCAGCTCGGTTAGTGCTCGGTTGACAAAGTTATCCTTTCTGGTAGAATTTTCAGTGGATGCTCTTTACAAGCGGTACAAAAATAAGGAAAGGCTTTTGGTGTGATGATATTTGTGAAAGTGTAGAGGGGCATTCTCTCCTTCGGGTCATAAAATGTCACCTTTCCTCTGTCCATGTCCAAAACCATTCTTATCACTTCTGGCTTCTTAGACATGTTGAGTGGCTCCCAGGGCGCGGTGCAAGCTTTGTGCTCTCCGTTCCGATATCTTATAGTCCAGAATCCCTCTGCAGGTGTCAGCACGTGTTTGCCCTTCCTATTGATCGACTCGCTGGCTATTCCTAAAACCCAGTAGGTGTTATCGTTCACCTCCACGTCCCAGCTGTGGCGTCCAGTGAAGTAGCCCTCAACAGCAAGCATCTCTGCGCTGACATCGAAGCGCTCTGGGTTGTCTGGAAGCTTGAAGATCTGGGTAGAGTTCTGCACAACTGTGAGATCCTCAGAGAGGATGAAACAGCTCGCTGCAGTATTGGGATCCAGAATCACTGGAGCTTGAATGAAAAAGTAGAGCTACTGATGTAGTGAATAAAGCCTGTTGAATTTGCTGCAATATTCTGCATTAAACTTACTATATTTGACAATTTTTTTCATCTTCTCCCACACTTTATATTTTAGAGAGCCCAAGTGCTTGGCCACATCAATTAGGGCTCCAGACAACATGTGTGGATCAGGAGACTTTTTCCAGGTTCTGAAGAGAGATTGCAAAAGTAAACGTTTGGGAGTTCTTTCTGTAAAGTTATCTTCAAAACAAGTTTAACAATGCACACTTTTAAAAACTTACCTTTTGATTGTCTCCTTGTAATTCTGTGGGGAAAAAATGCAAAACAAATATAAGTTTCTGATTGATATGCACAAGAATGCACATTCAATTCTGCTTGAAATGGACTTAATGTAAATGTCTGACCTTCAGAAATGGGATATCTTGAGTGTTCATTTCCTGTTCCGCTGTTCTGATAATGTTAGAGAGCGATGCTACTTCATTGCTCATCTCCTCAATCTTTTCATTGATCATGAGATTCTTCTGATCCTCCTCAGCCTTTAAATCCGAAAGTCTAGTGGCCTCCTGCTCTTTAAGAAACTTGTGAAGAGCCTCGAATTCCTCTTTGATCTGTGCTTCAGTGTGTTTAGCTTGGTTCTGCAATGGGACAAGTTCAAATGGTTATCATGTTCAATTGGTAATTTTGAACATCTGAAAGCATCCCTGAAAACTGACCATACCTTCACGTGTTCAGCCATTTCCTCACATGCTACGGTCGCATTCTTGTAAAGCTGTAGCTTCTCTTTCAAGGGCAGAAGAGCGCTCTTCAGCTCCTCCTGAAATGTCAGTGACAGGGCATCAACTCTTTTACAAGGTCAGTCTGGCAGGTGGCCAAGCTGTCAGCACAGTGTGCGGCTTTCAGCTGCCACATACCTTTCCATAGCACCATTCCATCTAAATGGAAAGCTTAACAATACAGTAGCATCAAAGACAAAGAACTATGGAAGATCCATTGAATGGGTCATGTCAGCAAAACTGAGGTCACGCACAGACTAAAGATATTTTACAGTATACAAAAAAAATTATTTAGCGTGTTGGATGTTTAGTTGCCTTCAGGGAAAAAGGCAAGGACAGGATATTAATGAATGCAGCGTCACTAAAACATTGTGGGAGTCAAGTTTCAGATCCTTCTGGACCTGAATAGCAGCAGGATACCAAATATATAATTCTATTATTAGAATAGTAATATACTCTGTTACATTAGAATAACAGAAATATAAAAAAAAGTTGGAAAACCAACAATGTGCAACACATTTTCCCAGCAATTTAGTCTTCACTAAATAAAATTAAAACTGTAAAATATTTTATTCATGGTAGTTAACACCACATGTCTTCCTATAATATACCTTGGCTGCATTTAATATTCAAATTCTAAGCAACAAAGATTTTGTCATTTATCTTGGCTGCAATAACTGGCATCAAAAGCAACTGGTTAATAGGTTATACTTAGACACAACACATTTTGTGAAGGATGTGCTGCTGTCTGCTCTTGTGAAGCAATGCTTCGACCAGCCTTGTGACATTAATATGCCTACCTTACAGTCATGGGCGCCTTCTGCAATGGGATAGAGTCTGTGCCCCTTGTGTGCAGCTGCTTTGCCACAAAGACCACAGATTGGTTCCAGATCCTCCAAGCAGAAGAGTGTGAGATTTTCCCCGTGCTCTTTACAAGTTTTTGGGTCATTCCTGCTTCTGTCGTCTTTGAAGGACTCACAGGCCCTTTCTAGCACAGGGTTTACCACAATTTGATCCATTGAAGAGCGACGCCAGCACAGAGGGCAGTAGTGGGAGGTCTTGTGGTCTTGTGTGTCCCAGCTGTCTTGCAGACAGGCCTTACAAAATCTGTGTCTGCAGATGAGGACCACTGGCTTACACAGAATATATCCACAAATTGGACAGGAAAGGTCATCTTCAGAACGAGCATGTCTGGTGGCCATTCTTTCCCCTAGCGCTTTGATTGTAAAGCAGGCTGTAATGCCCCTCCCACATCAAGCTACCTCATCTTAACCTCAGAAATAACTGTTAATACTTCAGATCTCAAATACATGTCCAGTGTAATGCTACACGGAGCACTGCCCTTTCTCAAATAAACACCTCTCTCAAGTAAAAACCCTTCTCTTTACGTTTAAATGATTGTATCAACTGATAACTGCAAATATTATGAAGTGGAGCACCACAGAAATTAAAAAAATATATATGGTGCTGGAATATTTGCCCACACTATACTTCTTGAATTGCATTCATGCTATGTTGACCCTTTGGTTATTTAGAAGGTTGTTAAGTGAACCAGTGGTTGTAATGAAAGAAGCAAAACAATCAAATCTAGAGTATGGAGGAGGATATAAATAGCAAAGAGAAGCTGTATCTGGAAGATTTTATTCCTGGCCATTTGAATGTGGGATATTCTACTTAATTGTGGATGCGGTATTGATTTAAACTATCACAAGTTTCATATGTGAAAAACTTAATTAAATGATAAAGGACACACAGCAACATAGTCATCCTAAAGTTTAATTTGTTAATCTCAAAAGCATTTAACAGCAACCTGACCTTCTGTGCCTTGTAACCCAGTATTTGGTTGGCCAAATTAGCTTACTGGAATGCTGCACAAAAATAGGTTGTGCCGATGGTGCGAAAGCCCAGGGAACACACTCCTGCCATAGGAAAATACTAAAAAGATATTTTCCTATGGCAAACATGATGTTTTAACCCAAACAATTCAGTCTGAGATGCCTGAAGTGGGGCAAATTGAAAAAAGTGTGTTTTAAAGACCTGATTTTTAATTAATACGTTTGGAAATCCAACAAATTACAAAGGTAAGGATCGCCTTGGACACATTTACATGTGACCTGTTACTGGCCTGTGTATATAGACTGAGAATATTTAATTATGTGTAAATCTAAAAGTAGCGCTTTGAAGAAAAATAAGATTCACCTACCTTATGGTTCCTGAAGGCCTGCCTTATGGGAAATACTCTATGGTTCATATGCTGGCCAGACCTGCTGCAAACACAGCAGACCAGCTCCAAATCAGCAACACAGAACAGTAGCATCCTCTCACCGTGTGTCTTGCATGATTTATATGGAAGTCCAAGGCTATCTTTAAAGCAGAGGGGACACTCTTTTACACAAAGCTGTGTCCAGAACTGTTCCAAACAAAAATTACAGAAACTACTACCACAGCCAATGCAGCTCAGAACCACAGGAGCCAGGAAGGTTTCTCCACACGCCGCGCAGCAAGACTCATCCACAACCTGACAAGCCGTGTCAGCCTCCATCTGTGAAGGTTGGTGCAGCAGTCATGGCTCTCTAATAAAGCAGGAAGATCTATTTTCTTTTTAGCTTGTACTTCAGTGTTCAATTTAGTCTTGCTCCAGATAAGAGGGGGAGAGTGAGTCAACCACTCTGGTTTCACTATAAATTACCATTGACCTGTAAGGAAATATTTTAGCAGCAAATCTACCATTGGCTAAGAACAAGTTGGGATAATGACAAAGTGACATCTACACTTATTTTTTAAAGAAAATTAAACTTAAAGTGAACAATTTTGTAATTTTAAACTAGCTAAAAAACATTTTTATGACTACACAGTGAATTTTATGGGCTACCTCAGTTCATAATGAAAGCGAGAGGTCACCAAGTCACTAAGCCAGGGATCAAAGTATTCATACTTCTTTCTTGTAGAAGTATGGATACAAACTGAAAAGTGTCACTTTTTCCATCTATAAACAATCAGCATGTTCTTTTACATGTTTATTTTTAGTATTTTAAGTAAAACTCAAAGTTCAGAGACACAATTTGGGTAATGAATAGGGATAATCTTTTCAACATTTTATTTTCTGTTGGATTTGAAGTAACTATATCAGGGATCCTGCAGCATATTTGGTCTTGTGTATTGAAGGTCTGTTACATTTAATTGTGAGTAATCATTGTAAGAACAAAGTCAAGTTTTCTATATTTTGTGTAGCATTTTTTTGTTCCCCAATAAATGAAGTTAGATCTGAATAATTTCACAATCTGGTGAAGACCAGATTATTTATGTATTAAAACATATAATTGACAGAAAGACAGAATGTTTTATCATACTTGTAAACGGCATGTACTAATGTGCAATAACCAAATAGTTGCCAAAAAAAGGCAGGTGCAATTCTTTATGCTGCAATGTCAGTTCTAGAGCGTGATAGATATTTTTATCTAAAATATAATGCTATACAATAAAAAAAATATCCAAAAGCAGTTTTACCTCTAAATGTTGACATGTTTAGTTTAATGTGCAATTGTTTTCTGACAGTGATATGGTAAAACGGGAGACAAATTACAGGAACTATTTTACTATAGGGAAGTGGCAACCTTGTTTTACTTCTCATAAAGATGTTTATCAAGTTATTCTAATCACTAGAGAAGCGCAAAATATAATCACAGAAAAAAAAAAAACGTAAATCATATGGTCCACTTTATTTTCGAACGGAATGACTGCAGTGAAACATCACAAAAAACAATGGAAGATCATTACATACAAAAAAAGTTGTTCAATGTATAAGCAAGCAATAAAAGTAAAAGTTCTGCAATATAGAAACTTCTAATGTGTAACAACACACAGAGTATGTCAGTTCCCAGTCATGAACCGAGTTAAACCTCACCTGATCTGAGGTGAGGTTTATAACATGTGATATTCCTGTTTCTGGTAGACATGATTAAGGCAACTTGAACACATGCTTAGTAGTACTTCTGCACAAAAGGATACAAACACGACTAACACGCAGATTTAATAACAAGCTATTTGTTACATGTTGTTATATGTAGGAGGTTTAGTTTGGACTTTACATGGTGAGATTTATACATTTCCAGTTTTTCTAATGTTACACATATAGATAAGAAATGCCAAAATACACAGCTGATCTGGTGATATCCAGTGCTTCTTCAACAAATAATTTTATATTCATTTTGGCTTTAATATTAATTATTTCTTTCAGTATATTATTTCTGTATTACATATACTCTGTCTTCAATAACCATAAATTACACCTCACACTAGCTTCCTGTCATGGTGATCGGATGTACGTGCAGAGCGCTGGTGTCGGACCTCCAGGTGTTTGCTCTGCACTCGGTCAAAATGCTGCAGCAGCTCGTTGTAATCCACCTGAGTGTGAGAGGAGCGCTTGCAGGCTGCTTGTTTTTTAGAGTCCATGTACTTGGATTCGTCCACAGTTCTCATAAGCTCTGGATTGGGCACACACTTCAGGCGATGCGAGAGCAGCTGGAAAGCCTGGCTCTGAGGCAGCAGCATCAGCAGACCATACAACGCCTTAATCAGGTATGGGTTGTTCTCCACATCCAGGAGCTGCAGACGCAGGTAAGTAAAAATTGGGCTCTCTATGAGCTGCACCAGCTTGTCAACCTCCATCAGGAAGTCTACAGTCACTTCCAGATTGCCAAACTTCTGGATGAGATCATAGGCGTGCTTGTAGTTCTGTGTGAGGAAACAAAGGGACACAGTGGCCACGGGGTTGTGGCACCAGGACCGATACAGGCAGCAGAACAAAGCACAGCTTTCCTGAGTGTGCAGGTCTTTTAGCTGGTTGCGTAGCTGGAAGAGCTCAGCAGAGGTGAGCAGGATGGTGTTGAGGGTCTGAATCATGGTAGAGGCGAATTTAAGGTCCTCCTCCTTCAGCAAGATGTCAGCCATAGAGTGGAAGATGTTCTCTGCATGAAGCAATAGGCAAAGCTGCCTGATGATGAAAGCTCCTCTATTCTCCAGAAGTTTCCTGTCCAGACTGAAACGATTCAGCAAATTGATCATGAACTTATAAAAGTACGAGTTCATACTGGGAGTAGAGGGGGAGGAGTCCACAGCTTTGGAGGCTGTGCTGGGCTGCTGTCCTGTTTTGGGCCCATCTGGCACCTTCAGCACCAGTTTGTTGTCAGTCATATCGCAAGAGGAGGCCTGGTCCGTTTGGCCGGCAGGAGAGGATGCTATCTCAGCCAACACCTCCAGATCCTTCAGGATGACTTCATCAGACTCATCAGACAGTGTTTTAAGCAGAATGGGGAAAAGGTTGTCTGTGTGGCGAAACATTTTGCGTGGTGTCTTAATGTACAGGTGATAAAGCCATTTGAGGACAGCTATGCGGGTCATCATGCCAGTGGAGGAGTCATGGAGGTGGCGGTTCAACACCTGAACAATCCCGTCGAGGTCCAGAGTTACGTGAGGCCTGTCAGAACTTGCTGGAGTAAAGAAACTGATATTGCTCAAACCGACGGATTCTTGGGATGCATTCAACATGTCATTGCCGTCTCCCTCCATTTTGGGCTGGCCTTCTCTGGCAGAAGGTGATCCTGTGCTTCCGCTTTTTTCGTCCTCTGTGTCTTCATCATCTTCCGGAGTCACCAGTTTCATCAGACTGTTATTACAGGCACTGGCCACTTCTTTGGTATTTTTCTTCCTGTCATCATAGGAAAGGCATGGGAGCACTGCAGTGAGAATCCCAGAAGAATAAGGGAGCACCACTCTGCCTGCGAGCTGGATGAACTCCCTCATCCAGGTCATAGCTGTCAGCTGGATCAGATCATTCGTGAGTTTGGTTTCATCGGCAACCTGGCAGTGAATGACAAGAATGTTGGCCATCTCGGCAAATTTCACACTTGAGGGGGTCTTCTTAATCTCCTTCAGAAATTCCCCAAGCACCACCTCACACGTCCTGCGGATCTCCTTGCTGTTGTCACCCAGGATCTGAAAGAGTCCGTCCAGGATCTCGGGGAGATAGTCTAACAGGTGGATGTCTGGCACTGATTCCAGGACATGGATCCAAGAAATTATAAACTGCCTGGCATATTGATTATTCGAATAGATCCTCTCCCTCAGCAGGGGGACAAATGACACCAGGTCAAAAGTGTTGCTCTCTGTAACTATGTCTTTCAGTAACCTGTCCAGGAGTTCAGATCCACTTTTCACATTAGGGTCTGGATCTGCTGAAAGCTTGCTGAGACCATCGAAAAGCAGATTGAAGTGGGGCAGCACTGCCCCTCTGGCCACCTTCACTATGTTATACAGAGCCTCACAGGCATAATAGCGCAAGCGGCTGTCTGAGTCATTGAAACAAGTGAGTACAGGCTCAATGAGCTCCTTCAGATACAGACCAGAGTCCTTCCCCAGGGCGATGGAGCAAGCTGCCAGACCGATCAGACCCCCCTTGCGACTGTGGGGGTGTTGAGAGAGAGCAAACTCCGACGCCAGGATTTGGATCACATGTCTGATTTGAGTCGAGTTGTTCTGGGCCACGAACTCTCGCACCAGCTTCTCTATTTCCAGAGCCGCGACTTTCCTTTTCTCGTACAGCTTATCATTGAGAGCCCTCACAATGTTGGGCGTCAGGGGCGAAAAGTCTTTCTCCGTGTTCATGCTGGCGGCTGCACTCCCGAATCCCCGTCTGCTGAAGTAGGCGAGAAAGCGGCTCGCATGTAGATTAAACTATCAGGGGGAAAAAAATCCTACCCATAGAGGTTTCATTCGTAACAAGGAAGCGCTTCAACGTAAAGCAGCTGACCAGTTGCATCCGCCGGAAATGCGTCACTGTTGCAACTTTTATTTGGGTCCCGCTTTGTGCGCAGCGGTAACTCTTATTAGCTCTATTGGCTACATGCGCCGCCAATAATTGTTTTAACTTAATGTTGCACGTTTTCCAGTTGAAACGTGAACATTAGTTTTTTTTTTTGTTTGTTTGTATTTTATATTCCTAGAAAACCTTTGTACTTCTGCCGTCTGCCATGGCGAGCCGCGTCTCCATTCACTCCCAGCTCTCCTCCATCATGGAGACGATGGCCAAGTCTGCGTATAGCCAGGTCTGCAAGCTGGTGGACCAGGACTCAGCCGAGCTGCGATCAGAGCTCTCCCGGCTTCTGTTTGCCAATTCAGCCCTGACAGAGAAAGTGAACAGTCTGGAGTGTGAACTAACAAGTGCGGTCAGAGACACGCCCAAGAAAAGTAGAAGTTGTTGCAGCGTAGGTGTGCAAACTGTCTGCAGCAGAGACGAGAAGCACCATGATGGTATCTGAGTATCGCAAATTAAAACAGAAGGTCATTGTAAGCAAACGTGATCCGCATTGATTTACCCAGCTTGCCTTTGTTTCTTTTCTATTTCTTAGTGACCTGCCCTCCCACTATAGAGGGGATCTTTGGAAAAGACTGGTGTATAAATCTGTGGAAGGACAGAGATCCATACAGCCCCCAGAGATGCACAGACTCACCAGGGTCTCCTGATGATGAGGTGAGAAGGGGTTACTCCAGGGCATTCTGTGTGTTATTATGGACACAGAAGTACTTAGAAATCAATATTACAGCATAATAATTAACAGTTTCCCATGTTAATTAAGGTACACTGCCCTGCATGTTTAAGCTGTTTCTTTGCTTCAGCCCACCTGATTTTAATTGAAGGCTGATTAAAAGGCACTATGTCGTGTTGTATTTAAAAATATACAAATAAGCGTGAAGTATCACTTGCAAGATTGGGTATTTATATGTTTGTTTTGCTTATAAATGCCTAAAAGCTTACAATAAAACACAAGAGTAAGTTTTTAAAATATAATTTCCAAAACAGCCAACAACTAGTAAAAATAAATGTGTTTTAAAATGCTTTTCATACATTACTTGAACTGGTCTTATTTTAGAGATTTTTTTTTTCAATATTTGTCAGTAAATTATGTCCCTCAATTTACATTAACCTGTGAAAGGTTGTGGCCAAAATGATGCTTCAACCCTTTTTTTTTTTTAAGATGTGTCATAAAATGTTCAACAAGTAGTCTTGTATGAATTCTGTACTATTTCAAAGATTAAAATAGATTTTGGTTATTAAATTGTAATAGTCCATCCATTCATTTGTTACTGCAGATTATCTTAATCAATAAAAACAGTGAAAGGGTACATTGTGCATTAAAACAAAAAATTAATTCTGCTTATATTAATGTTTAACACAAACGTAATACATTTAGAAATTTTGAATAAAAAATTCCCATCTTTTGATGGTAACTGGAGCTTGAATGAGTTTGATAGACTATCAGGCCATTTTTTGAAACACAGGTAGAGGCAATAGTATCTTGCAGGCTATTTGTTCAATTAAAATAAATCTACTCATCTTCAGGTGAATCTGTTGGCTATTTTCTGTTGAGAGATCAGGAGAATTAGTAATGTGTCAATAAAACTCTTTTTGTAAAGTATGGTGAACTGATCAGTTTTTACTTCATCAACACATTTTACTGTAATTTTACTTTTTCAACCGCCTGCCTTGGTACTACTGGTGGAGTGTTGTGAATTTGCCAAAATCAAATGTTTTTTGATCATGCTCTGTATTTTGGTAGGTTATTGTATTTATCTTGTATGGCTCTTGATCAAATAAATAATTTGATTCGAATAACTGAAGTTAAACAACCTTTCCATTTAAAATTACAGCTGGTCACCCGCAGTTTTTGAAAATGTGTTCTTTTGAACTTGAGATTAAAACAAGACTTTGTCTTTAACAGCCTACAGCAGCTCAGTCGGACCAAGCCGAGATCAAAAAAGAGGAGCTGATGCCAAATGCTGCCACTAACTCAGATGAAGAAGCAATTTCCAATGAAGGTAAGAAATATGTGAAGAATTGCAGTGGAATGGGCAAATAGAGCAATGTTTTTCCTGCTTTCTGAGTTTGACTTGCTGCCTTTGTACATCAGAACACGAAGAAAGCATGGCTGAGGATCAGAAGTCAGTGGATTACTCTGTCGATGGCAGTACTTGCAGCTTACGACTTGATCAGGATGGGCAGCAGGATTTGTTTTTAGAAAGTACAGAAGAAACACTTGTGCAGTTCATCAGTATCAGTGATACAGCAGAAGAGGACTTTAGCGCCCATATCATACCAATTGAAGTGGACGACGATGATGATGATGTTCAGTTTGTACAAGCAAGTCGCAGTGAAGCAGAATCGAGCCCTGCAGTCGGGCCCAGTCACGACAAACAGCAGACATTACCAACAAACAGCACTGACAACTGTTTCACTAATGTTAAAGACTTCCCTAATAGCTTGAATGTGGTCAGTGTGAAAACGACCAGAGCTCCAAAAAGCAACACGTTCACATGTCATGTATGTAGCAGGACGTTCTTTCACAAGGGCACACTGACACACCACATGAAGTCACATAAGACAAACTTCTGCAGCATCTGCAAGCAGCATTTCCCTCAAAAGAAGTTGAACTCCCACAGATGTGTGCCTCCTGTTTTACATCAGAGAATCAGCAAGTCGTGCGAGTTATGCGGCAAAATCTTTGCCAACCAATCAGCTCTGAGGATTCACTATGTTGTCCATACAGGTGAGAAACCCTACAGGTGCAGCCTGTGTGGCAAAAGGTTTACTCAAAAAGGCAATTTAAAATGTCATCTACGCATCCATACTGGTGAGAGACCTTTCCTGTGTGTTAAGTGTGGAAAGACCTTTACGCAGAAGGTGAACCTCAATCATCATCTCATGGCACACTTAAATCGTGAGGTTGTTGGAGGAGGGTCAGTGAGTCAGAAACAATGTAAACCTAGCAACATGTTGTAGCAGAAACTATCGGACGATAAATTTGCTCCAATTTTGGGAGATTGGTGATCAGCCGGTACTTACATGTGAAGCCGATCTTATTTACTCATCTACCTCGGCAAGGGTCCAAAAATCAACCATTGTCCTGTTTTGCTGTGCGTTGAGAGGTTTAACTGATAGACCGGTCCATCAGGTCATGTCTGAACATTTACAGTTAATAGTAGTCGCCCACTGTTGCCAAATCTGTGACTTTCTTGCTATATTTAGTCATTTAAGACAAAAAAAAAATCTGTATCGGCATGGCAGGCTTTTTAAAGATCAGTAATCGGCGATCAGCCAGAAAATTACAATCTGTGCACCCTTAACAGAAACTTGTCACTAACTGGTTATGTCTTATTAGCTACATTTGTGAAATGCATCATGTCACTTTTTTCACTAGTTTAAATGTTAATGTCTTGATGGTAATGTTTTATTCATTTTTAGTATTGTAGTAGGAGTGTTGAAAACAAATGTTTTTGTAATTTATTTGACATTTTTCATGTTTTTTTCTCTATTAAAACAGTCATAAGTACAAACGTGTTCATTTTTTTTTTATTTCATAAAACTCAATTTCAGTTATATGCTAATAAAATCGATGCTGCTAGAACCATCTCTGGAGCAGAATCAGCTCAGGCAAGCTTTACATTCAAAGAAAGCAATTTCTATTAGGCATAGGAATGAAATATGACTACATGAAATCAGATTTACAGAATGTTGACAATTTCTCTTCAATTCATAATCACGGTGGAACCATGAAAGTAACTATTCAAACAGTAACACAATATTATCAATAACAGCCTGTAGTGCTTATTTAAATATATGACCAAGAGATTAACAATTTAATTTTAGTTATATTACAGGAAAAATGACTTCAGTTTCATTTTAATGCCAAAGAATTAAATATGGTGTCGAACAAATAAAGAGCTGGAAAAAAAAGGAACAAGCTTGTTTCACCTTTTTGTTCCAAGGAGGTAGTTTTAAAGGTTGGCCAGGACCATTTCCCTTCCCCAGAGTCAACAATTTGGTATTTCTTGGGACAGTCCTTCTGTGGCCTGATATATTAGGAACAAACACATGCAACAATGAAATGAAGGCAAGATGTTTTCATTTCTTTCTGGCTGATGAGTCAAACTCAGACCTGTGAGAATAAATTATCTATTATAATGGACCTATAAGCTCAACTATTGTTTAGCCACTGCTACGTTAGTCTCTCCGCTGTAGCTGAAAAATATGACAAACAGTAGCACAGGTAACAATAGATAATACAATCCGCCTCTTTGTTCCACATCAGTATTTTTCCTCCAAGTTGGATGTTAGTAAAGATATACTGCCGCATGTTGAGTCGCTCTGAGCAGTGCTGAGAGGACCTGTGTCAAATACCTCTGGTTTGACCATCCAGTTGAAACACTGATGGTGATTTAAACCATATTTATACGCGTAACATTTGCCACATCCCACGCAGCTGTAAGGCTTTTCTCCCGTGTGCGTTCGAAGATGTATGTTTAACGAGCTTTTCTGGGAGAAACTTTTGCCACAGTCTGGACAGCTGTAAGGCTTTTCACCAGAGTGCACTCTCTGGTGCAGCTTCAGGTATGTTTTCTGAGCAAATCGTTTTCCGCACACAGAGCAGCTGAAAGGCTTTTCGCCCGAGTGCCGTCTGATGTGCACTTTTAAGCTGCTTAAATAGTTAAAGATTTTTCCACAGAATAAACAGTCAAACCGCTTTGGTGCCTTAACATGTTTGGGCTGAAAGGGGAGTTCTTTGGTTGTGTTTGTTTGGAGACAGTTTGTGTAATCTGAGGGTTCCACCGAGGCTGGAGGAGGATTTGTGTTTTCCACAAGACTGCCCATTGCTGCATCCTCTATTAATCTGTCCGCGATGGTCGGCTGTGCCCGCTGTAGCATTTGTCCGTCAGACATCATGGGGAAATTATTCAATTCCCCTGAGTGAAGCTGCAGTTCATCGACGGATCTGTGAAGCATGCTGTCATCTTCAAACATCCCAACAACTGTAGAATGAAAATGCATCCAGTTAAATTGTAGGCAGTTAGCAATCTGTTTTGTTTGATTTCACTCCACTCTTACTTTTCCTGTTGTCAGCACGACTCATCTGTTGACCAATAGGGTGCTCGTCATACGTCTCTTCTTTGACAAAAATAAGATCAGGTTCCCTCCCCATCATGTCAGCTGCCTACCAACAGCATAAAGGAAACGGCTAAAAATACATCTCTCATTATTCAGTCCATCATATGACTGAATTGCAAAAATAAGACACACAGCTGACCTCTGCTCCTATGTTTGTCATAGCAGCCTCCATTGGCAGTCTTCTCTGAGGGTGAAGTTTCTCTTCTCTCCACAAATCCATGCACCAGTCCTTCCCAAATACTCCTTCAATGGCTGGAGAAGACTGGTGCTGATCTAGAAGGAAAAAAAATAGAGCTTATACTGAGATTTGATGCAGATTGTTACCTTTCTATACATGCAGTTATACAAAGATAGGCAGAGAGCAAACAATAACTCCAAGTATCAATAATATTAACCAAAATACAAGCCTATAGGGTGCATTATGCAGCAAAAAAAAAAAAAAAAGGGGGGGGAAAAAACCCCTGAGTGTCAGGCTTGATTCAAGCGTCTGACCTGAAAGTTGCCTGACGCTGGTGTTGACATGTGCAGGGTAGGTCTGTCCCTCTCTGGCTGCTCTCAGCTGGACCTCCAGAGAGTAGCACCTCTTCTTCAGCGCCTCGTTCTCCGTCTTATGCAGAGATATCTCAGTGTGAAGGACGGAGGAGCATTCGTCAGCAAGGCTGCTGATCTCAGCCAAAGCCGCCTTTGTTAGCCTGTCCAGGATGACGGCCAGCTGTGTCCGAAAACTCCTGTTAGCGCTGTCGCACATCATCTCGCCAAAGTAGCTGAGTATTTCTAATTTCGGCAAGATTACCCCCCGAAGTAGCGTTGCTCCTATAATCAAATATGTGATACAGCTGTACCGCAAAGGATTATGGGAAATCTATAGGCGAAAGCACCACAATGTATACTGTATGTAAAGGCAACAGCGTGTTACTGCCTCATCTCGATTTGTAAGGCTTTTGCTGAAAATATATGGATAGAAAATGTCATAGGACAGAGAAGACAAGTGTTATAAAACATCTCTCAAAACATTAAATTTATTCAAAAAAAATACTTTTATATATAATTATTGCATAAAGAAGAGATTTGTCCTGTAAAGGCCAAGGTTGCAAATCAGCACATATTACATTATTTGTCGTTATCCTTCAAATATAGTCGGAACTTCTCCTGTTTCACACCTTCACGTGTTTTTTTACATTACTTATTTACCTACGCACAATTAAAACTATATAAAGCTTCTTTATTGATAAAATTTAAACATATATAATCGGTTTTGGGCTATTGCAAAATATTTCTAAAAGAAGAGGGGGGAATAATATAATATATATGATATATACATGTTACTAGATCTTTTCTCAGACTTAAAACTAGACATTATTTGAAATTGTTGCCATCTAGTGGCGATTATTTGTAATAGCCAAATAAGTTATTTTCAGATGTCCAACCATGTTTTTGAGAAACAAACAAAACAAAAAAAACAAGGCAATGAATGATCATTTAAAAACGCTTTCCACCTTTAGTGTGACATATTAAGTTCAACCGAAAAGCAAACTAAAAGTTTGAAAGGCTGTGTGTATTAAATCTAGGTTATGTATGACTTTCCTTTTTTACAATTTGAATAACAAAAATAAAACTTCTCGTTTATGTTCTGATTTATTGAGGTGTATCTGTACAGTGTACAATGATCCACAGAGATGATAGGCTATTAATAAATTCACACTTTTTACGAGGTAAAGCTTGATCTAATTAATCTATTATAGCACACTAAAACTATGATATAAAGAGTATGATCAATATTAAGTAAACTAAATCCCCAAAGCCTTCAAACCTTTAATGTGTTTTCAGCCAAACAAATTTTAATGATCTGTTGATAACCGTCTGCTAGTTCAGCTGTTTTAATAGCGACTTAATAGTTCCTGGAGTGTTTTGTATATATCTGAAGCACTTTCTCCTATGCTGAGTATCAGATTAACACATTTGTAAGTTCTCAGGAGGAATTGGCTTTACCAGACTATTAAAAAAATGTGCTTGTTGAAAAACCAGTTTGCACAGAAAACCTTTCAGTGATGTGTTCAAAATATGCACTTAGACACACATTCATATCTTAAGCAAAGTAAACTTTATTTCCAGTAGCTGTTTAAAATCAGAATGAAGAAAAGAAATAAATGTTAGTCACTGTCATTTTATGTGGTTCCTTGTATAATTGTTCCACTAAATGACTCGCCTCCATAGACGTTTAGGCTAGGATCTAGATGCAGAGTCAGATGTTTCTTCAGATTACACTTCTTTGTGAAACCCTTGCCACAGCTGACACAAACAAAAGGTTTTTCACCTGTGTGTGTGCGCTGATGCATATCGAGGGTGCACTTCTGAATAAAACCCTTTCCACAAATAGTGCATCGATAGGGCTTTTCCCCAGTGTGTGTGCGCTGGTGTGTGTACAGGTGGCCTTTCTGGGCATATCGCTTTCCACACAGCGTGCACCTGAATGGCTTCTCGCCTGTGTGACTTCGCTGGTGGATTTCAAGCTGGCTGAAGCATCTGAAGCCCTTGCCACACTGCATGCAGCCAAACCTCTTCGCAGATGAGTTCCTAAAATTGTGGAGCTTCACATTCCTGGATGCGCTGATGTTTTGGGAGGCAACATTTTGAACCACTTGTTTCCCTTCCTGCAGTGTAACGTGAGCCGGTGTTAGTTGTGGATTCCACTGTAACTCCTGTCTCCTGGAGTCGGCATGAGGCTGATGGCTGCTTGAACTCATAAAGGTATTGGTGAACAGAGGTTGCTGGTGTCCTGCACTTGGTTTAGGATGCTGCATCACATTTGGAGCCTTTTGGGTATCCATGACTGCATCCTTTCCTGTTGACAGCAGATGAAAATGTAAATACTCCCAATAACCAACATAATGTAGCAAAGGCTAAACAAAAACAATCTAAAAACTCACTTGCTTCATTTGTTCTGTCTTGTTCAGTGTTTTTGTTATCCACATCTGATGGCTCTTCTTTCACCACTATCAGTTCAGACAAGTCATTTGGTGTGTTTGCAACCTAAATTGCACAAATGTAAAAAATAATTAAATTTGACTACATATTAACATAATAGCTTTTAAAAATTGTACACAATTCTGCTGAAATGCCACATTTTTTATGAGGAAAAAAAATAAACAGACCCTAATAACTCATTTGAAAACTTCTTCCACATATGTTGTGATGTTTATTCTGCGCAGCTTAACTGAAAACCAAACAAACCAGCGATAGTTCTGGACTTTGGCTCGGCCATTACCCTTGATTATGATGCAACCTCCACTCCGTTTCACTGTGGGTATACACAGTGAAATGGTAAAACCAAAGTGGTTTTACCAAACCAAAATAAACTATCCTAAAAGGTTTTGGTAAAATATCACCAAGTTTGGATAAGCTATTTAGAAGAAATGTTCAGTCTTCATAATGACCCCATGCTCAAATATTCTTTTTTATTTATAAGAGACTGCCTTCCCTTTCTCATGGTGTAGCGTATATGTAATGCCACGGAAATGTTGAATACTTCTCCGTAATAATAACTTTGTACTATGAGATTCTTTTGATCATTAGTAATTTATTTGCAAAGCGTGGCTTTAGCTAAAACAGTGGTGTCCAAAGTCAATCCTCAAGCCCAGTATCCATGATTTATGCTTTGTCCCAGTTATACTCAGAACTATAAAATTCTGACTGGGAAGTCGGAAAAAAATCATCTGAAACAGCTTCTTTAGTCAGATTTCCTCATAAGTGGTGCTTGCTTTTGGAAAGTAAATGATGTTCATCAGAGGTACTGCAAACTATGTCTATGGGCGTCGCCATGTTGAATTTCAGTAACTAATACGTTTATTTTTCAGCTGAAAATGTATAGGACAACTGTCATACGTGGAAAAAGTTTTGAAATGATTGTTTAAAGTCAAACAGGTTTAAAATAGACTGTATTTGATTCAGTTTGGGTACTTACTTCAGGTGAAGTATGCTCGTCACTTTGGTGCAAACTGACCATCTCTGTTGAGGACCGTATGTTTTCCCACGTGGTTCCACTACTATGCAGTGCACTTAAAAACAAAATATTAGAGGTCAAAGAAAACAGTCAAGATAAAGAGCTTTGGATAGAATTGAACACTACACATACTTTGAATTGTCTGAAGCCAAAAAAGCTTTATTTTCTGAAGACTCCCTCATCTCTGAGCATGGTGCTGCTGCTGCTGCTGTTGTGTCCTGCCTGCGCTCCTGAGCCATGAACAGTAACTTCTCCATCAGCTGTAGCTTCTCTGTGAGAGAAGCGATTTCATTTCGCCCTCTTGTTATTTCTATTTTCAGCATCTTGGACTCGATCTCCACCAGTTTGCTTATTTCCATCACAGCTGTTTTGGATAGCGCATCCATGATGGAGACGAGCTGCGTCTGGAAGGAGAAGGCTGTGGACATGTTTCTCGTTGGTCTCCCGTGACAAGCAAAATTCACGCAGGCGAGTTGCCACAGTCAGGATTCCTTCGTGACGACTACAACAACATGTAGTTACACTGTTTAGTGCGAGAAGAACAGAACAGGCATGCATAAGGGTAAAACTCAAGTTGTTCAAATGCAAACTTTGACTCCATCTACCGGTGAGGCGGAAGCATAGCAATTATACAAAAATACTGTAATGTTGAGTTGAAATATTGACATATGTTACTTAGTTTACCAAAATGTTAGTTAATATTGATGAATGTTAGCTAAACGTCAACTTTGCATTCTAATTAGAGCATTTTGGACGCTACTTTTTCGGGAACTGCAGCGACCAGAAAGCAGTGCGGTGTTGCAAGACGTGTGATTGGCTGATGAAACGTCAGTTCAGGAAGTAGTGCATGGAATTAAACTTACTCATTTGCCGACTGAAAATCCACATGACCATCTGCTGTTTCGAATTTTCTCTGCAAGGTATTAAAAGTAATTTGTTTCTATATTTAAAAAGTTACATTTTAGGTTTGCAGTTGTTTCTACGTACTAAGAAACGCGCTTGTATTAACCTACTGATTAGTGGTTCTCCTGTACTTGAAGTAGGCTACAAGTAAATTCCCACGTAACCTTACATGTTTAGAAAACCACATTTAATAAAAGTTTTTATCATAAAAATATTTGTTAAATGTTTACAAAAGCCTTGCTACGTGCATTTTTCACACAGTTGCAAAACTGTTTTGTAGCTAACTTCCTTTTATTTTGCAACCTTTCTCTGTATTTGCAGTGCTGTGATGGCTGGAAGAAGAGTTGTGGTCTTTCCTTCCTCAGCAGAGCTGGGTCCAGTCTTGGCCCATCTAGTGATCTCTCGGGCCGAGAAGGCCATAGCCTCTCATGGCAGGTTCACCCTGGGTCTCTCAGGAGGAAGCCTTGTGTCCATGCTCAGCAAAGAGCTGCTTGCTCTGCCCCAGCCAGATTGCAGCAAGTGGGTGATTGGCTTCTGTGATGAGCGCCTGGTTTCTTTCGATGATCCAGAAAGCACATTTGGGCTTTACAAGGTCAAATTTCCTGTTACTTAGTTAAAGATATGGTTCTTAAAGTATGCACCAAATGGCATTTAAATTAAATGCCAGACTTCTCTTCTGTTTTAGAGTCAGTTGTTTCCCAAGATCAACATTCCTGAGAGTGGAATCTTAACCATAGACTCCTCTCTGCCCGTGGCAGAGTGTGCTGAGGATTACGCCTGTAAACTGAAGCAGGTCCAAATTAATCCCAAGCTTTTATGTTTTATTACCTGCTTGGTTCTTTGATTTTAATTGAATTCTTAAATTCTAAATAACAGGTGTTCCCAGGTGAAGAGTTTCCTGCGTTTGACCTGTTGCTGCTGGGTATGGGACCAGACGGACATACATGTTCTCTTTTTCCAGGTCATCCCCTTCTGGAGGTAATTGCCATTTGTAACTGAAGTCTGTATAGTGTTCGAGACAAAACCACTTCTATGAACACATTTCAAATTAAGTTTCCCTTTTTTATTTGGCTTTCAAGGAGTCGGGCTGTCTTATATTTTTCCATAAGAGTTTAACGTTGCCTACATTTGTATTTATTTTCACCTGAGTAATTCTCTGTCACACCTGATACAGTAGAAATAAAATAGATTTTTCAAGAAAAGTAGAGTGTGAATAAAACACGATGCATCTCTCATTCCTGTCTTGGTCTCATGAAAGACAGAGTCCTTTGAGCTGAAGTTTAATTAGTGATGGTTTAGACCATTTACACTATACTTTATGTATGGTTTAAACATACGTTCAAAGTGTTTGTCAGTCATCATCATCTTCTGCACAGATGTGCTGTTGATGCTAAATGTAGGACTTGTCCCATACATTTCCCCCACAAAGAATAATTAAATGTTTCGCCACCAGCAGCTAAAGACTGCTGTTCCCATCTTCCAGCTGATGTCGGGGTTAGAGCTGAATTGGAGCAATTATACTTTTTAACTCAACCGACTCTCTCATAAAAGCCATCCCCAACCCTCTCAGAATTCAACTACTAATTAGGGCAGATCATCCATCATGCAGTGTTCATCAAGCTGACTGATGAAAGTTTCCACTTTGGCAAAAAGTAAAATGCTTTACATGAAGTTACTTATTCAGTAAGACTGGAAGCAATGCATCAATAATTTGATAATCTCCACTGATTCTGATGTATTTTGCTTGTTAAATATGAAGTGTAAAAAGTTATGTCTTTGCTTTGTCTGTAACCCACACGCAGGAAACAAAGAAAATTGTGGCTCCTATCAGTGATTCTCCCAAACCGCCTCCACAACGCGTCACTATGACTTTCCCAGTGGTGAACGCTGCACGCTGTGTGGCCTTTGTCTCAACAGGTGGAAGCAAAGCCACTGTTTTGAAGGTGATGGTTGGAAAAATATGATTTGTATACAACCTTTCATTTTTTATATGATATATAATGTCCCCACTTATTATCAGATGCAATGTAGATTTCACATGTGTGTAAATTTTGCACTCAGAAAGCATGTTTGTGTATAAATCCTTCTATTTTCACAGTCATAATAAACATCCTATTTGTAGAAAAATCAATTAAATTAACAAAAACCTTTAGGTTTTTTCATACACAAATGACTAAAAACAATGTAGTAATAAAAGCATCAACCATTCTGACACACTAACCAAAACAGAGGAGCTTAATCTGCTTATTTGTGCAATTTTACTGGATTCCAATTCAGAACTCATCCCTTTTTTTGCAGGAGGTTTTGGAGGGTGGAAAAGCTTCGCCGTATCCAGCCGCTCGTGTTGTGCCAACCAGCGGTGAACTGTTTTGGCTCATTGATGACCCTGCAGCTGCCGCCTTGACTATCCAGGTTGAAAGGCCAGTTGCAGGAGCCAAACTTTAAAACTCTCAGTCTGACGATGAATCAGCACGTCAACAGGAAATACAAAATGGTACATTCCTGCTTTAGTAAAATAGTGCTTAAGAATACATATGAATAACATACCTTAACACTTTCTGGATAATTACATTCGTGTTTTGCTGCTATATGAATGCAATGTGCTTTGGGACATTTGTTGGATGTCTTAATTTTACTGAAGAACAAAGTAATTACTGTACATCTACATTACTATTATTCTTTTAATGCATTACCACTTTTTTAGTGTTAAGGTTTGTAAGTTATAAACTTACCCCAGTGTGATTAAAGTCTCAGTGTACCCGTAGAAATGTTTCCTTGATGCAATTTTTTTTTCTTTTTCTTTTTAGATTATGTTTCCCCTTTTCTTTGAATATGACCGCAAAAGAATTATTCTGGTTTCCTTAGAAGGAGTGAATTGAGTTGTGTGATGTTTGCACGCTTATAAAGAAATAAACTGGATTGGAGTTGATGTCGCTTTACTTGTCAAATCATACGAAATGCTTCTCATACAACAATACATGGTTACGATCCGTCTCTGGACGTTATCTGTTCTCTACCACACACGTGCGCACTTGCAACTCAGTCTTTTCTCTGGTGCGTTCACTGACAGTCTGTAACATCAAAACTTAAGTACCGCTGTATACACTCCAAGTTGATCTTGTGGTTTGACTGCCTGAAAATGCTTTTTACGTTTCTGCAATATGAAATAAAGGACACGTTTGTTTGAAAACAAAAAAAAAAAAAATCACATTTTGTTTGGTTGCGGTTTCCCCTTTAAGACGAGGCTATATCCCACCCCTTTAAGGCTCAACTTCGCACTACAACATCAGGGCACTCTGCATAGACTGTGCTTGTTTTGTGAGGATGCGAAACGCAAAGCTGCTATTCATTTTAATTTAAAACGAGTGCAACAGGATAATAACATCACATAGAACATAGATAGTTGTCGCAATGCACGGGCTCGCCGTCCTCCCCGCCGTGCTGCTCCTGCTGCTCCTCTCCTGCTGCTCCCCTGTCCGGGGATACTTCGCGGAGGAGCGCTGGAGCCCCGAGTCTCCGCTTCTGGCTCCCCGGGTTCTTCTCGCCCTCATCTGCAGAAACTCCGAACACTCTTTGCCGTACTTTCTGGGAACTATAGAGCGACTCAAGTATCCTAAGGACCGTATGGCTCTGTGGTAAGTTACTATAGGTAAGATAATGCTGAAATAAAGACAAATGACTGCACATTTGGGGGAATTTTCTTTTTAAATAAGACAATATACAATGTTAAGGGGGAATAAAAACGTTGGACATGCACCAGGAGGGATTTTGGACGCATGACCAAATTATATCACGCTGTTAACGTGTCGGGGTTTAACACTTACATTTCATCGTGCACAATACAATAGATTAAACGCTCAGTTTGGCTTTGAAAACACATAATAAGTTGAGTAAACATGGACACAGTTGATCAAGTTTTATGTGCAAAACTTTGTTCTGTAAACGTGGAGGGGAGGGGACGAGACTTGGCCACGGGGGGAGCTGTGTGATTCAGTATTCAAAATAAAATTTCATTTCAGCCAACCACGTCCATATCTCTCCATGTCTGAAACCAAACCTGATGGAAAGAATTATCAGCCTTATAATGAATTAAAATATAAATAAAACTATGCAATCAGCTAGCACATTGTAACATTTTACAATATTGAAAAAAAAATTATTGGACAGTGTGACTATAAGCTAAATTAGCAAGTGTAAAAATAAATATTTAGCTGTGTCAAGTCATTTTGTAACCTTACCCAATGGTGAAATTATTCGGTAGCATTAAATGTGATTTTGGGGCCATTTTAAAGCGTCTGCTAATCGACACCATCTCAGTTATTTGGGGCAAGCACATATTCCAAAGCAAACTTAGATTATGCAGAGTCATATTTAGGGTAATTTAGACATCTGTCTGCCAGCATTGGTGGAAATAAGGGAGGGGTTTCTCACATAAAAAGCAAGCAAATGACATGCTCCAACAGTCCACCCAGACTTAGGTGCTCCTCTTTTTCTTCATCATGTCTTTGCAGCATATCCTCAGGACTCAAGTGGTGAGCACCTTACTCGCAATCTACACGTATTCATCTTTTTTTTTTTTTTTTTTACAGCTAACACGTGTTACGTTTGTTGAAGATGGCTTGGCAGATGTTTAACTCTGCTGTAAATAGTTTTTGACATTTTAGTTTTACAGGCTCCTCAGTCACAAACAGTTTGAGATGCTGTAAGCACTTCTTGTTCTTTGCACTTGGCCGTGTGTGCTCACAGCTGTTTGTAATGGTGCCTAAAACCTCCGAATCATAACCCACCATACTGTCATTTAAATCCTTGGTGCATGCAATTAGTTCTCCTGAGTGACAACACAGTAAAAATAGACCAGTTATAAGAGGTGCAACTTGTGTGAATATGGTTTTAGAGGACAGTGGCTTTATAGATAATTAGTATAATTTTTTCTGAAGTAGTTTAATCTGTTTATGAGCAAGAAACAGTTCAGATTCAAGTATGAGTCATGTAAAGGGTGAATGGCCAAAATAAATTTAGAAAGAAATATAAAAAAAAAAAGAAATCAGGCTGTCAGATGGCAAGTGTTTTTAGAGCAATGTTTGTTGTTTCGCTTGACCAAAAATTTTAAATTGTGGGGTTTTTTTTGTTACATCATGGATCTTTTTAACAGTATATATCCAGATGTGTCCAGCAGAGTTACAGCAGACATATTTGTTTAATTAACTATGTTCATTCACCGAAATGGCATCAGATGTTCATTTTCTTTAGATTTGTTCACTAATATGCATATGTAGACTTAAATTGTGATACATTGACTTCTGAAGGCAAAGGTTTGCTTTGGATTTTATTTATTCAAATGAAGATCAAACTTTTTAAAATTTTTGTTAGTAAAAATGTGTGATATTTTCCTTATTATTGTGTTGGTCTGTTAAATGAAATTCCAATAAAATACCTTCATGTTTGTGATTGTAAAAAAACACATGTAGTGTTTGTGTTTGTATGCACTGCAAAAGCACTGCATGATTATTTGATTATATGTGTTGTAAGAGTTGAAACAATATGGTATGTTTCCATTCTTTCACAGAGTTGCGTCAAACTTCCCCGCTAACACAAGTTCATTTACCTCACAGTTCAAATCTTTTCCTTCCGTTTTAAGGTTTTACAGACAAAGGTTTCACTTCTTGATTGTGTCTTTTGTATCCTTTGTGTATTTCTTTTGTACAGACTAACCTAAAAAAGTGTCATCTCAGCTCACAGTTTTTGTTGCCTGATGTTGGGATTATTAACACTCAATTCAGTTCCCACAGCTGCATTACAAAAAGTGAACAGAGGGCTATTGTTATTTGAGTCGGGGTTTGTTCTGTCAACCCAGTCTCTGATTAAACCCAATCTGGCAACAGTTCTGCACTAAATCATTGTGAACCTGTTTTCGGTCAAACCTACTCATTTTATATGTTTTATTTCAATTTCTTGCACATTTACAGGGTAGCAACTGATCACAATGAGGACAACACCACAGTAATTCTGCGTGACTGGCTTTTAAAGGTGGAGAACCTTTACCATTATGTGGAGTGGAGGCCAAAAGAAGAACCCAGGTTTGTTGCATTGAGCTTCTAATAAATTTAGATGCTGCTAAATGAAATCACAGAATCAATAAATGAACAAATTCCAACAAATAACTCTTAAGATTTATTTCTAAGTCGTTACGAGGATGAAGATGGTCCAAAACATTGGGCAGATCTCCGCTACGAGCATGTCATGAAGCTTCGGCAAGGAGCGCTGGAGTCGGCTCGTGAAATGTGGGCCGATTACTTGATGGTAGGTCAATACACTGTTCTATCGATACAAATGCACAACACCATGCGTGTTTCCATTCCTTAGCACTGAGCCAGCTGTTGAACTATTTTTATCTTGTTGTTGCTGCCAATGGATAAGTGTAAAATCAAGGCCCAATCAAATGCACTGTTATAATTTACAAAGAGCACAGGGTGTCAATTTCACACTCCTCCAAGTCCGATGCTTTGAACTGTAAGCACAATACTGTGCGGATTTCTATTTGTTTTCTCCTGTTGCACTAGTGTATAATCTTGAGGTTTCGTAGATCTACAATTGCAATAGTTTCGTCTTCTTTGAATTGCTTCTCCACGTTCTCTCTTGAGAGAAGGAGAAAAAAAAAGTGAAATTGAGGGTTTGTTTTAACTAGACAGTTACAGCTAATTAGTAGAGTCCTACTCTTGTTTCACATTCGCTTTTTTGAGACACTGCTCTGTACATATATTCATGGGACATAAAAAGTTTATATGAGTCTTAATAGTCACGACAAAACTAAGTGCACCTTTGCTGTTTGCATAGGATTTAAGGAGGAATGTAGAAGCCAGGTATTGCTAATCGAATCCACCATACTTTATTACCTGCAGGTGGGACCAACTATTTAAAAGTGGGAGTTTTTGTAGTTTGCTCTGTTGAAAGAGATTATCATCTTTGGCACTGGATTGTGGAAGGGTGATGGTTTCACATCACTTTGCAGCCACAAGACCTGGGTTACTGTGGCTATAAATTTACCAAATTACTCTGGAGTCAATTCTCTGCCAATCTGGCAGACAGCTTAAATTTAGCTTCAAATTTAAGCTATCTCAAACCTAGCTGCAAATCTACAAAGGAATGACTGAAAAAAAACCCCAATAAAGTTCAGACCTCAGTCTGTTTGAAATGCCAAAGAATGACCTCAAGAGAAAATAAATACTTACAATGCTCAGCGACTTGAAGTAATTCTGTAGTAGAGTTGCAAATTGTTCCTCCACAACGAAAAAAGAAACCGATAAACTCATTATGAACATATCTCCCATCATTTCTACTCTCTTCTGTGCAGTTGGTGGATTGTGATAACCTTCTCACCGATCGAGACGTACTCTGGAAGTTAATGAAAGAAAATAAAACAATAATAGCTCCAATGCTTGAATCCCGTGGCGCCTATTCAAACTTCTGGTGTGGAATGACTTCTCAGGTAGTGTTGCAATAATTTGATTTACCTGACCTGATTTATGCAGTGTAGTCACATGCTAACAAACCTCCCTTCTTTAGGGTTACTACAGGCGGACGCCTGCCTACCTCCCTATCAGGAAGCAAGTCCGCAAAGGTTGTTTTGCTGTTCCGATGGTTCACTCCACATTCCTTATAGACCTCAGGAAACAGGCTACCAGGCAGCTAGCCTTTCACCCGCCACATCCAGAATACAGTTGGGCATTTGATGACATTATTGTATTTGCATTCTCTGCTCAGATGGCAGGTATTTAACATGTAGCTGCTAGCTTATAAACATAAGCATGATGTTTATTTTATTGTTGCACTCAGTTTAATGAATTTTTTCTGCTTTTTCCAGATGTTCAAATGTTTGTATGCAACAGGGAGACTTATGGTTATATTCCTGTACCCCTACGCTCCCACAATACTTTGCAAGACGAAGCGGATAGCTTCTTACACTCGCTCTTAGAGGTTAATGGTAAGTTTTCTGCATTTTTGACTGTAACCAACTACTTCCTTGTCGCTGGCTTCAGCTCTTTGAAACTGTTTATGTGACGACAGCATGAAACTTTACACAGCATATCATTTTTACCATTTCTGCACCCATCTTCTATATTACATTCCAGTGCGGAATCCTCCCCTTATGCCATCCAAATACATCCGTGTTCCTAGAAAAAAACCTGACAAAATGGGCTTTGATGAAGTGAGTAGAGTGATGTGAAGATGGAAATTGCAAAAATGGCCTTCTGCTCATCTCTTTTCTGTAAGACTCCACGCTGCTGATAAATTAAGAGGCTATATTTGATGTGTATCTTATGTGCGTTTTAGGTGTTCATGATAAACTTGCCGAGACGGACTGATCGCAGGGAACGCATGCTAAGGGCATTGCATGAGCAGAAGATTGCATGCAAGATCATTGCAGCAGTAGATGGAAAGTAAGTTTACTCTTCTATAATTAATAAAACAGTCTGTAGATGTTACAAATGAATATTTTGTTCTTTGGGCCAACTGTAACTGATCATGGGCTCTACATCCAAAATAAATCTGCTTTAGGAGAAAATTATAAACCTAATACTTAAGTTATTTTCGTATAAGGAAATGGTACAGAGAAACAGGTCCAGCTCAGCAACTGGATCTCTCTCAGTTGTGTGTTCTTAGCTCGAATGGCGGTAACAAAATCTGCAGTTTCTGCCAGAGAATAGTTGTATGTCTTTACTAGTGGAAGTTATAAGTAGAACAGGTTTGAAATGTTTGGAGGCAGGTAAGTGTTAATTGATGGCTGCACTGCTGTGTAACTTGCTGTAAATTTACATTAGCATGAAGCACTGATACACCTTCACATTGGATTCGTGGCTGAATTTAATGATTGTGAATGAAAGGAAGACACTGCTGTAGATTTGGAGTTCAAACTTATTTCACAAGCAGAATATCTACTGCAGCTTTTCCCACATGTCTCAGCTTTTTATTTGTTACAAATTTGCATTATAATGTTTGATTCTTTTGTGTGATTCTTAAATCATGCCATTTTCATCTTGGTGTACTTCTTCTCTTCTTTAGTACGGCTTAAATGTGCTATACAAATACACTTTCTTTGCCTGCATTTCAGAGCGATGAATGTCAGTGAAATTCATGCCTTGGGTATCCATATGCTCCCTGGATACCAGGACCCTTACCACAGTCGACCACTGACAAAGGGAGAGCTAGGCTGCTTTCTTTCCCACTACAACATCTGGAAGGAGGTGAACTTCAAATGCAGAACATTTAAACTGTTTTAAAATTGATAAATACTGACATGTCCTTATTTGTCTGTAGATTGTAGATCGCCGTCTGGAAACTTCCCTGGTGATTGAAGACGACCTGCGATTTGAGGTCTTCTTCAAACGTCGCTTGATGAACTTGATGAGTGAGGTTGAGCATGAAGGACTGGACTGGGATCTTATGTAAGTTTGTTCTTCCTTCATTTATCACAGTCACATTATATCAGCAGTTTTTCTCACCAAACTTTTGGTTTCTTCCTGTCTTACAGATATATTGGACGGAAAAGAATGCAAGTGGATCACAAGGAGAAAGCAGTGCCAAATATTCATAACTTAGTAGAAGCAGATTATTCATATTGGACTCTAGGTTATATGATTTCCCTGCAGGGTGCTGAGAAACTTTTGAAAGCAGAACCACTAAAAAGGATTTTACCCGTCGATGAATTTCTTCCTATTATGTACAACAAACACCCTCTGTAAGTTTTAACCCCAGCAAGTAAAAGTGCACACAGTTACAGAAACCCCTTGGCAAACTTCTTATTTTCCTCATTTTGCTTTCTCCTTCACAGTTCTGACTATATGGAGCAGTTTGAAAACAGGGACCTGAAGGCCTTTTCTGCAGAGCCGCTCCTGGTGTTTCCAACTCACTATACAGGCGACCCCGGCTACATCAGCGACACGGAGACCTCCACTGTGTGGGACAATGACAAGGTCCGTACAGACTGGGATAGAGAAGCGCGCTCTGGAAAAACTCAGGAACAGGCCGAGATCAGCCGTGAGGCCCAGAACACAGACGTGCTCCACTCCCCTTTAGACAGTACGGCTCGAGACGAGCTTTAAGAGAAATTGAGAGGGAGCTTAAAATTGAAAGATTCCTTAACTAAGACATCTGAAATTTTTTATCCCTTTTTAACCTAAATGTTTTTGATTTACTTTCACAGCAGGGATGTGATATAGAAGTTTAAAGAATTGGATTTTTCAGATGTGACAACTTCAAAAGGGATCATGGCTGACTTTTATTTTGTATACTTTGATTTTATTATAATTGGGCACTAGACTTGTCATTGTTGATGGCATTTGCAGTACTCACCTTCTGTCTGTCATACAGAAATTTACAGATGCATATAAAATTAGACTGTCACATTTCAGCAATTTTAGGTCAACTAATTTTAAGTTACACAGCAAAACGTTTATTTTCCAAACATCTGAACAGTTGCAGATGAATAAACAAACCCCAGTACTTGTCAACTTGTTTGGTTGCTAATATTTTTTTAAATAAAAGTTATTTTGTAAGTTTCTTTTTTAGTAAACCACTTGAGATGAAATAAGCACTGTGGTATGAGAGGTGTATGGAAATATGTTCCACATGCTATAAAAATGATTCACCCTTTTACTGTGTAAAAATGTGTGTGTGGTTTATTGTATGAAGATAAAATTAAAGGTTTCATTTTAAAAAGTACATTTTGTGATTTTTATTTTGACAATAATATGCAATTGTACATAATATTAGCAGCGTCATTCTGTATGTGTCCCATGTAGGCAATGAAGTCTTAGATTTTAAGTGATACAGATTCAACATTTAAATGTTTTTTACACAAGATGCAACAACTGCTTTACCTCTTAACTGTGACCTCATTAGCTGTTCTTGGGTTCACTACGCGCAACTTATTTTTCCACCAGGTACAACAATAAATAAATAAATAAAGTGCTAGATGACATGTTTCACCACATAATATTATTTTCTTAATTTAAAAACTCAGTTATCGTAAGTCAGCAATCCTTCTAAATAAGACAATACAAACGTTACACAGTGGCACCTTCTCACTATATTTGGTGTTATAATGTGGGTGGGTCCTACTGTGACACAGAGATACACTTCCTCTTCCCCTCATGGTGAAAACATTAGCCAACCTCCACTCTAGCAGAGGAAGATCTTTTGAGAGATTTAACGGTAGCAAGGTCAGCGCTGTGCGCTGATCATTTTCTGCTACTGTACAAGGTCTGGATCAACTTTTCAGCCGTTGCAAGGACTCTTTTTTAAGTCATATATTGTTGAATGAATGCAGGTGCAATGATGTGTGAGTGTATCTAGGGTCTAGCTGGTACGTGGAAAGTGAGGAGAAATGGAAGAAGGAGTGTTAAACAAGGATTCTTCTCAAACTGCAGGTGAGAATCCAACCTTTGGGGAGATGTTTGTGTTAGTGATCTCTTGCTTTTTGTATGTTACGTTTTTTTTAAAAGGTTCTTATTAAATCCCATATTTTTTTATCCATTTGTTTCAGATTTATAGTACATTCATCAGTGTAGTAAACTACCTTACACTGGCAAATTTGGTTTTGTTGTTGACAATGCAGTGGCGCCATAATGAGATAGACTTGGCATGTGGCTTCATGCACATGTTGCATGCACAATGGGCCTAAATGTGGCTGCAAGAGTGTTAGTGGTGTTTTGAGGCATCCTGCGTGTCATTGAAGGGTTTGTAAGCTTCCTGATCTCTTTGTTCATTTTTGACACATTCTAGTTTTGTCTTTTTTTTTTTCAGTTGAACTTTGAATTTTAATAGAACAGGATCTGCCCACTATAATCCAAAATGATTTAAACTGGTGGACCAGTTTGCAGATTTGCAGATATATAAAAAAATTCACCCCAAATCTAATGATGCTAAAATTGCATAAGCCGTTTAAAAAAAAAATCTTGTGCATAATCAACAAACACAAACTGGTTTCAGTCAGGTTTTGACAGTTTGATTTTTGAACTTTGCTGAAATATCTTTCTTACTCTCAGTTCTCATTCTGTCATGAAATGCTACTGGTGTGAAAAACAGGGACTCATTGCATTATGGGATGTGACACAAATTGTGAGCAGGATGTGGTTGACCAAGATGGAGGCGCCTCAGAGGGAGGGAGATTTCGTTCACTTATTTGCTGCATCTGTTGTAAATTGTTGGGGCAAAACCTAGAAGATGAGGCAGCAGTTGAATAGCATATGCACAAAAGTTTGAGCGTCCGTTTACAAAAGGCACAGTTTTTATCTGCATTATATATTTAGCTCACATTTGATCGAAAGATGTGTTTTTCTTTGAAATGTCCAGGAAATGCTGTCAGACGATCTACAAGAGGATCTTAGTTTGATCTTTTTTTTAATTCAGTACATATTCTTGATATGTGTTGTTTGTCCTCATGTAGGATTCCTTGTGTTTGTCGACCATTTTTCACACAGTTTGTCCTACATTTATAACAGTAGATAAATAAAAAAAAGTTTATCTGGGTTATACACTACAAGATGTTTGATGTTTTGATCTATTTTGATCTAACTTCTGTATTCATTTTGACATGTCAAAATGTTTTGAGAAAAATTTAATTTGATCTTTTATGACATAAAAAGGAAGACCATTTCATCACATCTTAGATTGTTTTTTATTTCCTATTTCAGAGTTGAGGAATGCGCCTCATAAGTCTGAAACCAAGCGATACAGTGAGATCTTCAGGGATTTTGATAATCTTGATCTCTCCTTAATCTCCTCGTAAGTAATAGATATTTAACCGTTGAACCAGCTATTTGTGTTTAACAGGGAACGATCTAATAGAAATAAATTGAGTGTTCAACATAAACATATTTTTCCATATTTATTTACATGTATAGTGTTTTAGTTAACCATTCCTGGTTTTAATTCTTCTTATTATGTTGTTTTATGTCTGTTTTTGTACATAGTTTATTTCCTTTTTACTCTTCCTCCAGTAACATTTTAACATCTATTCAGCTGTGAACACAACAGTTTGACCTCAGTCACATCAAATAAGTACATTTTTTTAGAACTGTTTTTTTTTTTTTCTTGGGATTTGGTTCCTCTAGTATAGGGATGTCAAACGCTAAGCTTCGAGGACTGTGCTGCAACTATTAGACTTTCCACTGGTCCAGAACAGTTAAGTCATATGACTGAATTAGCTTTTTGGTGCAGTAAATTCTCCTCCAGCTATTGACCTCATTATTTGATTCTGCTGTGTGACATAATTGACACATCTGAAATTGGCAGTACAGTGGCCCTCCAGTCCTAGATTTTGACATCTGTGTTCTTTCAAATGTCACTAAATGTTCTTTGACCGTTAACACTATCTACTGTACAAATGAGAATTTGGAATACGAAATAACAATAATACATACAAATGAGAGTTTATATTCAATTTTACTTGTATTTTGAAATAAAAACAGCTCACATTCCTTGACAAACCCTGCAGTTTTGCGGTATTCATATTTGATTCTTTTGAATTACATTTTCTCCTGTGTTCAGAGAAGATCTGTTAATAGACAGCGACTGCCAATTCATCTCTGAATCCATCTCTGGAGAAAGTGCAGAGATCACAGAGCAAAATGACGAACATGTAAGATTTTTTTCCCCTACAACTAATGAAAACTGTGAATCTCTATTATATGATGTTAAGGTTCAGTTCTTGATCTGTTAATAAATTTGCTGATTTTGTTAACTAGATAACTTTAATATATTTTGTAATCGATGTAACACAGTGCTATTGGTGCTGGCTGTAGATGTGTTTTGACATAGTAAACTTCTCCTTCTTCTGCGGTGTAAGTATTTTTTTTATTATTTCACAGATTGGTGCTGAGGCAGGTGAAGGTGATGGATGCCTAAGAGGTATGATGTCCATACGGCCAAGTCAGATAATAAACAAGAAAAGAGGGCTAGTGAACAACAAATTGATCCTATTCTGTGTGTCAGCGTCAGGTCTGGCTTTCATAAACCGTGATGAGCAGGTTTCCTGTACAACGACACCTAATATAGTTTCAGGGTGAAAGGTTACTAGCTTAATCACCTCTTTACTTTAACATACACCTTCATGTCACTGATTTCTGTCATCCCGTCAGCCTCTGAGGAGAAACTTCAGCTGCTGCTAGCAACACATATTCTATTTTAGTGTTGGTTACATCCTTACTCCTAGCTGTAAGTTACAGTTAACCTGTTGTAACAAGATTAGGATAAAGCGAGAGGATTTAAGCAGGGCACAGATGCTCCAAATTTATTACACACGAGAAGGAGGGTTAGACTAAATAAAGACAAGTTGTCAGTTACGTGGCTTGAGTGAAATAAATACAAACTAAGTAAATAGAGACCATGGCTTTTAATAGATGCTTCTATAATAAACCTAATGAAAAGTTTTTATCACGCCAGACAGAAGACTGTTCAAATTAGAAGATGGTTTGTAGATGACGTAAGTAATTTGCAGTTGCATCCAAAAGTATTTCTAGCTCTGAAAGATTCAAATTTACCAACATGTTTCTTCTGTCTGGGTGTAGTTTTAACATGTTGGATAGGCCCAACAAAGTCCTGACTTGAATCTAAGAGAATCTGTGACAGGAGCTAAAGATTAGGGTGATAGCAAAGAGGCCTTCCAAATGTAAGGACTTGGAGCTAAAAAACCAAAATAAATCTTCAACATAACCATGGAAAAATATCAAAAAACTGATCAGCAGGGTTTGATTGCTGTAATACCAGAAAACAAATCAACTGATTATCAAGAAAAGTATAAATATTATTTGCTTTTTTGACATTAAAATGCAAATAAAAAAATTAATGTTTTTCAGATACATTTAAATGTAAATCTGCCTGGAGTATGAGTAATTTTGGGCTGAACCGCCCAGAGACAAAAAAGAAAAAAGTCAAACTTAAACTTGTTACTTCAACAGCTCCTCCCCCACCCTGTCTTATCCCAGAAGCTCAATCAACACTCCAGGAGGTAAATCTTACTCAGTGCGACTGTAAGGTCTTTCACTCAGAAATCTGGACTAACCAGAATAATCCTCAATCTAAGCGCCAGAGGCTGTAGTCATTTAGCAGCACAGAATTACACATGGGCTGATTTCTTAAAAGGAGCATTTTCTATTTGCAAAAATTGACAGGAATTTCAATATTGTCAATTCTATCACATCACCTGGCTACAATTTTATCATCATTTTGGATTACTTTTGACCCTGCTAGAAAACAGGACAGGAAAAAAATCCTCCAAGTGGATTTTCTTTTTTTTTTTCACATGCTACAATTGGATTTGGTGTCCACGTCAAAACACAGGATAATGAAATCTACATGTCTGAGTGAGGAACTACGGAGATAAGTTACGGCACTCCTTCTGAGGACTTTTGATTAATACTGTAATGGGATAAGTTGTTGGAGGAATTGCAGGTTTTAAGTTAGAAGTCACAAAGCTTGATTTTCATTGTGCTGAGTTTGAATGCAGAGAAAAGGAAGAGAGTAGACGGAAGAGACTAGCTTTGGTAGAGAGCTTTTTGGAGAGCATGTGATTGTCACACATACATCACCCAGTCAGAGGTGAAATGAGTCAGAGAGGAAGAAGTCACAGAGGTTGGCAAACAAACAGCCTATCAGCCAGACCACAGTAGAGTTGAGACATGATAGTGTCTCTTAGTGCCTACCAGCTCTGTCATGTTGTTCTGCTCTCACCAAGTGGCTGAGATCTCAAAAGCTGACCAGCAGTGAACAGGTGTAAGGGGGAGGGTCCATGCAGAGAGAGGAACAGAGGAGAGGAGGGAAGTTATTTAGCTAGAGCTGTTCGCCTGTCGTTGATATAAGCCCTCCCCTATGACATACATCCCTATTTTCTTGGCCAGCTACCTAAATTATACAGGAACTGTGTTGGCATATTTACATTCTGCTGAAAATACCTGGAAGCGACAGCTTATCCTGAGGAACAGCAATGACTTTCCAGATGCAATCGATTTTTCCTGTACTTGGTTTGTGTTGCTTTTTAAAGCTTTGTTTGGTTTTTCATTAGTTTTGTCTTGTCTGATTTGGAGTGGAGTCTTTGGGTTGACACCATAGGCTAGATTGATGCTTCTCTGCGGCTGGTGGTAGATTAGGTCCTCCAGGAAGGAGAAGTTTTGGGTGTAGCCCAGCGGACCCAGTGTTATCTCTGGAGTCATCCCCAAGTGTACAGCCCTACAGTGATGCTGATGTACTCCCCCACAGCCCAGGAAGCAGACTTGGCCCTCTTTCGCTGTGAGGATGGAGTGGAGATGGCACTGCAGTACGCCAAGATGTGGTGCCGCTATGCCAAGGACCTTCTTGCCTGGATGGAGAAGAGAATCAGCTTGGGTGAGTACATAAAAACCCTGAAACAAGGAGGCAACAGAGTAAAATGCAAATAATTTCACTATCCTGTGGTGTATTTAAATCTAACAAGTAAGAAAAGGCTGAAATGCAACAGTTGTTTATGAAATGCAAATCGAAAAACCAAACAGGAAGTAGCTTGGGAAAATGACTGTTGCTTTTTGGGTTTAGGTTTAGTGTATATCACTTGTTTGGTGGATTTCTGTGTTTCACAAGCAAAGCATAACTTTGATCTCTAAGTAGTACGTACATAGTTGCACATGCAGTATTTCAGCAGAAAAAAAATTTAATATTTTGCAACAATGTACCTTCTGAGCCTGCCTGATCGTTTGCCGTCTCCCCAGTAAACAACATACACAGAGAAAGGATTAAAGATTAGCAAGTAAGAGGAGGGTACTAAAGAAGAGGGGGCTCATTCAGAGCACACAGACACTGATTACCCTCAGACCAGCCTGAACAGGTGCAGTGTCCAGAAAGGGATATAAAGATTACAAGTCTAGAGGAAGTGATCAAAAAACAGGGTTGCCCACAAAAGCTGTCTGAAGAAGTCTAGTGCAACTGCTTGTAATGCTGGGTGGAGCTCAGCCAAAACCACTGCTTACACAGTAGTAACACTGTGAGATATGTTTCCCAATAATAATAGTCTTTTAAAATAAGGGCTTAGGTACAAATAAAACTAATAAGGACAAAAATTTTATGAATTGCTAGTTATTACATGACAATAATGCCTTGTACATAATTATGTAATATTATGTAATGGGTTTCATTTTGAGTCATTGGTTGGCCACTGACTTTTTATGTATGTAACGAGATCTTAGTTTCCTAAAGTTTCTGCCCCCTCAGTGTGCAGCAACGGCTTGCATGTCAGACTAATAGATGAGCAGATTATGCAGTCAATGTTCTCAAATAAATTAGTTTAACAGTGCAAAGCTTGGGTGGAGGCATCTCACTATGTGCATGGTTGTCTGATCACAGAAACTGAGAATGGGGTGAGTCAATTTTAGCTACTCTAATCTTGAGCACTGGTGCCCCATAAAACTGTATTTTCACACCTTACCTTAACTCTGAGTTCACACTTCACCCTTCACTCATTCATACCACAAACACCTTTATAAAGTTTGTTCATGGTGCTGCCATATTGGGACTGATTCATGACAACAGAGACAGCTAAAGGATAAAGAATAGTACTGATACAGCGGCGTTCCAATAACGGCCTGGACCTGAACACCGAAATAATTCAGAGAAGATAATTAGAACATACCGAGATCCTTAGTTTTTTTGCATGGTTTTATTAGCTAATTGTAAATATTTTATTTCATAGTTTTATTGTTTTATAAAAGATGCAATTTTATTGTCCTACATTATACTTATTTAGTCAATATCACCTGGCCATTTTCATTGACAGAGCAAGAATTTGCAAAAAATGTGATGAAGGCAGCAGAAGGAGCAAAAGTCAGCGTGACACAACAGGTATGGCTTTGCTAACTAATAAAACCAAGGTTATTTTTATGACCATAATGTTCTAGAATTTAATACTGTTCCTCAAATTTAAGCTTGTATTATATGACCTTTTTGCTATAGCCTACCAGCTGTAGTAAAACCATATTAAAGTTTTTTTTTTTTCTTACTGTGCAGGAAATGATGCCACTACAGTATATCTATACCATGACTTTGGAACAAGATGTAAAGAATAGTTTGACCTCTAGAAGGACTTCAGAAATCCTGCAAAACCGGTGTTACCAGGTAGAGATGCTAGCATGTGAACTGTAACAAAAAGTGTGAGTTTCAATGAACCATCTTGAGATTTGAGAAAGTGTTTGATGTGAACTTTGTTTTTGTTATAAAGGCTTTGGCCGACAAGAGGACTGAGATCGATAAGTGGCGGAGAGAGTTTAAAGATCAGTGGGGAAGGGCACAAAGGAAGATGGTGAGTGAAATGCACTGTATAGTTATAGCTGTGGTCGCATTCTGCTTGTTGTCGCACACATTTTGTCAAACTCAAAACACTGTTACTAAAGAGGTGTCTGGATATGACCTGGTTGGTACCTTTACAAGGCACACTACATTTGTGCACAATAAAGTGGTAATTGTCTTATATTTGTGGAGTGTCTCGATGTTATCCTATTCAGTAGATATTCAGTATACCCTACATTCTTAGTGCACACCAATGTGTCTCATGCATGTTTGGATATTTTTTCATAAATCTAGCAGAAGGTTGTAATTCAATTTCCTAGGACAGTAGCTAAAAAATAAATTAGAAATATGTGTTTCTTCTACTTATTTTGCTGTGCATCTCTGTTTCTTGTTTTCAGAGTGATGCAGTCACAGCTCTCAAAAAGGCCAAGCATCAATACTTCCAACGCTGTGATGAGCTGGAAAAGGCAAAAGCGAGCTCAGCGAAAGCAGTGGATGACACAGTTGGAGTAAAAACACTCGACAAGAGAAGGAAGTCCAAGGATGAAGCACAGTCAAAAGTTTGTTAACATAAAATTATTAACACACAAATTTAATACACTTCTCAAAAAAAAAAACACTTATTTGTTTTGTGTTTATTTGTCAAGGTTTGATAGAAATTTTAATAATTACTCTAGAATTAAGCTTGTAGTAGGTAGTTTTGGATTTTTTTTTTTTTTTTTATAAATGTTTGCTTCAGTTTTCCATGAAGTTCTTATATTTTTGAGGGAACAGAAAGGCTGTAATTTATTTGTTATGTTAAATCTACTCAGTAACTTTTTCGAAAACACAGTTGTAACTTTAGTACAGCGTTGTGCTCTTTTAAAAAAGCAACAGATTTTTGAGCTTTGAGGTTAATTCTGGGTTCCTTGTAGGTATTAGAGGCAGAACTTCTCTACAGACAGTGTGTGAGTGATGCCAAGTTAACCCAAGATGAATTAGTGAAGTCCAAAGAAAGAATCATTACTCACATTCGCAAGCTCATCTGTCAAGGAGACAATTTGCTCAAGGAGGTTGGTATAAAGAAAAAAAAACATTTTTTTCTCCTTTCAGCTTGTGCCTAAAAGATCTGTAAATAAATTATCGCAGGTCTTACTGTTAAGCTTGCCTCAATGTACTATTCTAAGAAGTATTACTATAGTGGTGATTATGGTGGACAAGATCCCTGCTTGAACCTCACAGCGTCTCTTTGCCTCAGGTCACAGTCAATATGTTCTACTACCAGCGGCAGCAAACAGAGTCCGTGCCTCTTGGGTATCAAAACCTTGAGTTGACTTGCAGGACTGTGGAGCCCGGCGAACCCTATCTGCTTTACATCCTCAGCAGGCGTCGGCCTGAGCAAACTCTCCAAACCTTCAGCTTTCAAGACTACACTCCTCAGGGTAAAAGGTAGAGACTGAAAGTTGTTATGTTTTTTTTTGTTTTTTTTTTTGATGGAACTGCAGCAGAAAGACAATGTTTTGCATCTATTAATCTATTTGTGCTCCTTTTTCTACTTTACTCATCAAATGACTTTTTTTTTCATTTAAAAGCAACAGAAGAAAACACAGCAACATTCTCAGCCCTCTGCAGGACTCAGTACCCGCAATAGAGGATAGTCCTTATAAACGATCCATTGATGGCAGTAAGGGCTCAAAAAAAATATCTCATGTTCATTTTTGAAACTGCTCTTAACTTGTATTTTGATGCATTTTAGGGAGAACTGGGCACAGTGACAGTGAGAGTATTGGAGGCAGTTTGGAATCCCTCTCAAGCCCTGGTAAAACCGCCCTTCATTTGCTCTTGTAAATAAATGTTCGCATAAAAATATAAACTTTACATTTTGCATTTTACCTGTTTTTTTGTTTTTGTTTAAGCTCATAGAAGACTGCCCAAAACAGGATCTACTTTGACAGTGTCATCAGATGACCTGGAAGTATCAGACATGGTGTCAGAATCAGGTCGGTTTCCTCACTGCACACGTTCAGATCATTTGCGTCATTGTTGTTATTAAACTTCACAAAATGTGTCTTCTTCCTATGTCCACAGACTACGCTGATGGCCAGTCTGTGAAAACACGAATGTTTTCTCGAGCTGCACTGACGCATCGGCTCAAAAAAATGAAAAGCAAAATGGCTAAATGCAAACAGTGTGATAACTACATTGTTGTCAGTGGGGTTGAATGTGAGGAGGTATGAAGTCATGTCTGAGAGATAAACTGTAATGATACAGACTAATATGGGGAAAAGAGGAAAGTGCTGTAAAAATAAAATAGTAATACTTGCTCTTCTCCTCCTACACATCAGTGTGGGCTGGCTTTCCACAGAAAGTGCATGGAAATGTGTCAGCTAGAGTGTGAGCAGAAGAAGGGCACCGTATTTGGAGTGGACCTCTCTGTGATTTTACAAGACAGGCCAGATGAGGTGCCATTTGTTGTTCGATGCTGCACAAATGAGATTGAAAGTCGTGCTCTTTCTGTTCAGGTATTAATTTACCATCTTTAAAAAGGTTGACCTAGAAGGTGTAGCTTCTTGAATCTGAACTGTTGTCTAATAACTACTGTCCGCCGTTGTTTCTGAGGGGGTGTATCGTGTGAGTGGATCCAAACCTCGCATTCAGAAGCTCTGCCAGACGTTTGAGACACAAAAGGACCAGGTTGACCTCTCTGATCACTCGCCACATGACATTACATCTATCCTTAAGCACTTCTTCAAGGAGGTACTTTTAGAAGTTCCAATAAAGCTTAATAAATTATGTACAATTTATTGTTTGCTTTAAAAACAGAGTTTAGTTGTCTAAAAGAGCATTAATAGTCAGCAGCAACTTGTTCTCTTCTGAATAAATCATTGCACTACAATACTTTCTAGCTTCCAGAGCCTCTACTAACCTTTGACCTGTACAATGAATTCATCGGGGTGGGAAAGACTATTCAGCACCTGAGTGAAAGGGAAACCTCACCAGAGCCCAATGACATATTGGACATTATTCACAAACTACAAAAGCTACTGAAGAAGCTCCCTTCACATTACTACTCAACTTTGCAGTACCTTATTTCTCATCTGCAAAGGTAAGCATGATACAGAAACAAAGACCTTTAGGTTAACTTAATCTAACTTTTGTCCCTTTGTTTTTCTGTGCAGCTGTTCTTACATTTGTCATTGTTTTTGCCTCCCCAGAGTTTCTGAGAACTACGACAACAAAATGTCACCTAGCAATCTAGGTATTGTGTTTGGCCCGACGTTATTGCGCCCTCTAGTGTCTACGGACATGTCAATGATTGTCCTTCTGGAGACGAGCTACCAGTCGATGCTTGTGGAGTTCCTCATTACACATCACGACAGGATTTTTGGAGTGGAGCAGAGCACGAACACACCCCCTCCGCCGGCCCCCACAGCACCTCTCCCAGAAACCCCACCCAGAGCGTCCTGTCCCCTGGATGGAGTCGATGCAGACTTGGAACTTGACACTTCCTCCAAAGAGCGTCCACAGTCCCTAGAGGTAAGTACCTTGGTCTTAAAAGGATAAGTCACGTGTCCCTGGCACGCGCTTTGCACTTCATTTACTTAGCCTTAGCACATTAACCTTTTGCTAATTTCTTTAAGATTAAAAAGCTGTTCAGCTGCTGTATTTCTGCTTAAAGCTCTACTTTGCAAGTTCTGTCAATCTTTAGTTCTTGAATGTTAGTAACTGCTTAAAAAATAACAACTGTGAATCCCACTTTAAGTGTTTAGAGTGGCTCAAAGAAATAACTCAAAAACTAATGGAAGAGGGAAAATAATAACATTTAGAATGAGAGCTCACAATTACTGTACCCAACATAGCAATCGCCCCACTATCCCATCTATCCCAGTAGAGTAGGATTAGAAGCGACCAGTAAACACTCCCAGAAATCCACCTCAACTTGTATCATTCCAACAGAGCCGAGTTATCAAGAGAGACTCAAGTGAGGGTTATATATCTGACAAGTCTTCATCCAATGAGGCAGTGGACCAACTCGGCCCTGAAGCCAGTGAGAGCACAGGTAGGCATATGTGGGGTTCAAGCAAATGCTCCTGAACAAACAAATAGAAATGATATACATTTTGTTGATACTGGCATTTCCTGTTGCCTGTAGATGGCATGTTTTAATTGGATTAATTAAATACATATATCAAACCAACAGGTTGCTATTGATGGTAAAGTAAGAGTAGGTTTCTAACCACTTGATGCTGTGGGTGTAGACTGCCACAAGTTCTGTTGTCATTTCTTGTTTCAGCTCATTTCCTCTAGTTATTTTTAGGACTAAGACTTCCCTTTGATGATAAGTGGCAAACTAGAACACATATACATTTACATTTCTTAATAATTTATATTAATCCACCAGTTTAATATATAATCACATTTAACCACATTGATTACCAATGTATAGCATTAGAAATCATTTGTGGGTCTTAATTTCACTGTTAAAAATAACAGCAAAATAAGGGAACTTGTCGTTTTTTGCTGCACAGGAAGCTCACACTACTTTTGGCTGCTTGCTTTTCTGTTGCTTTGCTTCTTTGTGTGGTTTAATCTACAAGAACCACTTATATTTGAAGTCACAACTGACCATGTACATACAGCTGCATAGGCTGTAGGTCTCAAATCAATAACGTTTTTTTTTGTTGTTTTTTTTTTCAGTTTCAAATTGAGAAATAAGATAAATGTGATTATTTCTACAATATAGTTCAGACAAGGCAAGGTTTTCTTAATTTGCCTAACAAACATGCAAGATAAATAACCAGTAACCTCTGCTAGGACTGATGTAATTTTGCAAATTACACATTTATGTTCTTTCTTCACCCTAGTCCTGGCTATGAAAGCAACATCAAGCAATCCTCAAGGCAAAGCTGCAGAAAAATCTTCCTCGGATTCAGGCACACAACCACATTATCGTTTTACTAGACAGCCTGTGAAGCATCACCGGTTTCAAAACCTAGGAACCCGATTCTCTAACCCAGACTGTGCAACGAAACAGCCAGCGACTCCCAAAAGGGCAAATTATCGTAGTGCAAACAACAGCCGCAGCTCCTCTCCAGACCCTGGATCGCAGAGATTTCTACAAAACTTAGAGGGCCACTGTGATATCATTCAGCAACCCCACCAGGTCACCACTAAAGCAGAGGGTACGGTCAATGTTCCACTGAGTCCCCGAGAGGTTGTACAGTACATGCTGGGAGTGGATTCCACGGTAACATCACCAGGAGCTGCATTATCATCCAGTACAGCAGAGAGATCCACTCAAGAAATGACAAGATGGAGTCAGGCTGATCACAATGTAAATTTGAACAGTGTTGGACAGAACCGCATTCACTATCCGTGTCCGAGAACCAGCTCTGCTGAGCACAACCTGACCTCTCCAGCCCAGAAGATCCTGTCTAGTTTGAAGCTGAGACGCAGCCACTCAGAGAAGGAGGAGCAGCTCTTTGTTTGAGGGAAGGTGACATTTTTAGACAATATAACAATTTACATACACTGAAGAACTGCAATTATTTTACACTGTGTGTAAAAAAAAACAAAAACAAAAAAAAAACAGTGACTAAAATAGTAAAAAGTGACTACATTCATGTAGTTTTTTTTTTATAATCTTCTACTGTATTTTATTCACTTTGATTCCCCTACATTAGCATGTTTGAATTGTTAAAAAAGGCTAAGCTTTTATAAAAGTTGATGATTTCAAACTCACCTGAAATAAATTATTGGTGATGCTTACTCAGACAGTACCTTTAAATCTTCTTCTTTTAACTGTCAACCTTTCAGCAGAAAAATGCAACAACCAGGTAGTACAGAAACATGTTTTTTTTTTTTCATTTTAAGTATTCAGAATTTGAATGTAACATGCAGGTGCTTGCAATTAAAAAAATACAAATCAGCACAAAAGCATCATGTTTTGTCATATGAAGATTGTAAATGTTTGGTTTTCTGTTTGTTTCCTATTCAGTTTTTGTTTTATCTCCAGAGTAATAATGTACGTAACTAAACAAAGCCTTTATCAATAGTGTCATATTTGTATTAATTATTATTATTATCCCTGTTTTGGTTTATGATCAATGCACCTTTCTTCTTTAGACACAAGAGGGCGATAGCTCGGTGTAGGACAAAACCATGTTAAAAAAAATCACAGTAAGAGCAATAAAACATTTTACTATTTGTATTCCGTGGTTTCATTTTTTTTTATATAATATTTTTAAAACACCAAACATATAAATGTTCATCCACTGATCTCAGAAAGCTTAGATAAACTGTAAAGTAAAGCCAGTTTATCTGTGTATTATTTTTTTTCCTAATATTTAGGCCAGTTATCAATACTTATTTCCCTTTGCTGCTTCGGAGATTTAACCCAGAATCAAGACGATTCAGAATATTATCAAAGCCATAATATATGTATTTGTCATAGCCTACAAGAGGATATCAATATAAAGTTATTGCTTAACTGCGTCCTTATAAGTATTGATCTAACCCTAACACATATTCAAAAGATCCTCCCCAACCAAGTTATCAATAGGCTCGTATTATTGCTCATCTTCTCTCATCATCTTCCGCACCTTCTCCCTCCCACCGTCTCTGTCCATCTCCTCCCTCCGCTCCCTTTTTACTCCACAACCCAGAGCGACGCGGCTGTCGGAGAAATCAGGAGACACAATAGACCGTATTTGTGGGGCATCATGATGTTGGAATTTTTTTCCGTAAGCAAACAGTGAAGTAGCTCATGTGGACGATCCATATAGCCGCGTCCGTTCAGTCACACACGAGCTGGAAGTTTCGCTGGATTTAAATGTTGCCAACCGAGATTTCAGGAGGAGTGTGTTTCACCTCAAGGTAAGACTCCGAGATCCAGGAACAGGTTGTCGGAGAAAGCAGCATGGTGAGATGCAAAAGTTGCACTTGAGTCAATCCTTCTTTTGCTAAAGCAAAGCGCTCTGGGTAGGATGCTTTTTCACTGTAAATGTGCAGGATGAAATAATAATTACGCAGATTTTTTTTTTTTTTTTTGTAGACTGAGAATGGATGAGGTGCGGAAAATCTATACTATTTTTCTTCTATCAGCTATTTCTCATATGTTCCTCATCCTGGATTTTGTCCACATTTATGTTTTGCGGTCAATCTACTGACCTACTTTTTTATGATAAAGGGGAAAAAAATCAAATGAAACTGTTGGATAGTTCAAATAAAATTACTATTATTATTATTATTATCATTATTATTATTATTATTGTTATTATTACGTTGACTACTCAAACAATGCTTAACTCGATAGTAATGTTATGTGACAGTTTCATTTAAATTACTAACTGGGCAGAATGAAACCTACATTTTATTGACTGGTTGGAAATAATAAAAAAAAAAAAACAGGATTTCAAGCTTTCACAACCTATTGAATGGCAACCAATTCATCATTTTATTGAAGCCACACAACAAAAATCCCCAATCAAGTTAAGTAAATTTGCATAATTTCTTTGCTTAGTCTGATTATTTTGTGAAAGAACGGTCCAAATATTTATTTTCTATGTTATACAAATAAAATGTATTATAACAGTTATTGTGGTTTGAATTACCATAAGAAGAAATTTCAGACGTTCTGATATTCCAAACAAAACCTAATATTTAAGTTAATCTTGTTTTTAGCATTTGAAAAATGTGCTAAACTATTTTAAGTCCTTTATGTTGTTCTGAATACGCTTTCTAAACAAATTAGATTGAAAAAAATCTAAGTTGCATTTTTTTATATACATGTAGAGACTCGATTTTGCTTAGAATGTTTTTTTTTTTTGTTTTTTTTACCAACAAATATGTCTGGTACTATACAATTTTAAAAACAATATATTTAAGATTTTTGTTGCCATGAAAAGCCTCTATGACGTTTAAACTGAATTTACGTTTAATATTTAAAGCAATATGCGTTTTTAGTAACATTTAAAATAGAAATGAAGGTGAAGGAGAAATAAAAATCATGTTTTTTGCATGTTCTTTTTTTTTTTTTCGTTTTTTAATAAAACCTAAACACTGTAGCCTTTAAAATAAAATTAACATTTTAAAAGTGGCTTATACAACGTAGGCGTGTCAGGGCTGAATGAGGAATCTGAGGCTCATGCTGAACTACTGAGATGTTTGAATCGAAAGCTAACATTTGATGTTCAAGTATGATTCGTTGACTTTTGCAAATATATATATATATATATATATAT
>CAEGAE010015768.1:0-50108 GCA_903067095.1 Girardinus metallicus
TATATATATATATATAAACGTAGAGCCCTGGGCTTCTGCCCTTGTAAACCCTTGCTAAAGTCTGGCCTTGGTCATCTGCCTTGGAACATTCTTTACGAATTATGCCCATTTATATGAGAGAACAAGAGAGACCAATTAGTCAATTTCAGAGTTGGAAACATACACTTAAAAAAAAAAAGCAAGATTGACAAAAATAAGAATAGTTGCTTGCCATGACAAAATTTAAAAAAGGAAGGGATGAAATATCATACTGTAAAGGTAAACTGATCGAGCAACACTCTTCGGGATATTCTTTAATAGAATATTTAATTTCCCTTTGCTCCTTTCCAAACAAAGCAGTCTGCTTGATTTCATTTAAAATTATGTAACACCTACACTGTACCAGCAGGTGGCATAATGTCAATATTAATTACCTCAAAAAATATAAATTTCATTGTGAGTGAAAGCAGTTTTACTCTTTATGCAGCATAGTTTTCTAAGTAGTTCTGGTTGCCTTGGATGCAACATTTTTAGAAACCAAAAGGAGCCATGTGTCACGGAATGTTTTGCCTAGACTAGAGGGAGACTTTTCACACCTGCTTTAACAACCAATAATCAAAACCTGAAAAAAAAATGTCATTGAAAAAAATAGAATAATCTAAACAGCCAGTCTAAACAAGTGTTTTTGTAATGTATTAAATGTAGAAAATTCTAGCTAGCCAATTCCGAATTACCCATGGAAAATATTTCCACTCCTGTTTGGGTTTGAAGCACAGAAAGTCAGAGTGTGCGTCTTCAAACTCTGACCGTGGGCCTCATCTCCTCAGGAGGTAGAAATACAACAGAAAACCTCTGATTGGGCGAACATCCATGTTAGCGTGGACACAGCCCTAATGTTTTACAGCCTCCCCTGGAACGATGGCATTTCTCTCTCTGAACAGCATGGAACTATTCAGGAAGGGTGGCTAAAGAAACGCGCCGTCTGCTGATTATCCCCCTGCTATTCCGGGTTCCTTTGGCTCTGCTGCCCGTTTGTAGCATCAAAGCACCGTTTGTGGGGCCTAAAGGGAGATGATCCGCAGTTTAATCAAACATTCCGGTGCCTCTGTGTTCTGTGTCACTTGCCAGGGGTTTCAAAGGATTGACATATTAGCAAAAACAATCAGGAGACATCATCCCCTTAAGGCTTCAAATCAGAAAATATCCATTTGTTCCCACCTTTTATCTATCTTAAAAAAAAACATTTTTAAAAACTTCCCTTGAGGTGAATTTGGTTGAAATACGACCAAGAACATTTGTGTTCAGTTGAACTTTTTTAGCATATCAGCAGAGAAAAAGATTCTGTCATTTTCCAAATCAGATGATCTGTAAAAACCCTGGTAAATCATCCAATCAAAACAAATTTACAGAGAATTATGTGTACGTATTTTCACAGGTTCTATTGCTGACCAACCACTTCTTATCAAGTGACACCAAATCTTATAAGACGATGTAAAGGAAATGTTAGATGCTGCAGTTTTGATGTGAACTCCGTCACTTAGCACATGTTTTATTAGCGCTGGGTTCCCCCCTTTGCCCTCCCCCAGCTGGCCTGATAATTCCCTTCCTCTTCCCTAGGCCTTTTTCTTGACTGTCACGTCTGGTTGACGCAAAGTGCTGCCACACGGATGGGGGGTTTCACCCCTCCTTTTGAAAGGCCCAGCTGTCAGCGGTTACATAATAGCAGAGACTTGTTGGGCTCGCCGGATGGCTTTGTGCGCCTGTCACTGAATGTGATTGTGGGCAAGATTAAGCGGCGGGTGAGAAGCCGCAGTTAAGGGTTCCTACCTGGTCTCCAGCAGAGATGACAGACAAAACAGAATCAGAGGGGATCGGGGAGGGCTTTAATGTTGCTCCGCAACAATCGTATCTCCTTTACACGTTGCGCATAGCGCCGGCAAAACGGTCCTCATACTTAAAACCCTTTATGCTTTGAAGAATGCCAAAGTAAAGACCTCCGAGGGAGACGCTGAACTGCATCCACAGCCACAATTCATCTGAACTGATTCGATAACTAACTTTGTTCCATCAATCCATTGTCTTGTATGCTTATCCTTGCAGGATAGCGAGGGTTTCTGGTCCTAATCTCCAGGGGTCATCGGGTGACAGACAGGGTACATCCTTGGCAGGTTGCCAGTCCATCGCAGACCTTGTTCACCATCCATCCATTTTCCATTCCTGTGTAATCTTTTCAGACAGTGTGGGATATATTTCTACTGTTATGTTGACGATACTCAACTATATTCATCCATAAAACCAGCTGAATCCAGTCAGTTAGGTAAACTACAGGCAAGACATAGAGACTTGGATGACTCCTCTAATTGTCTGTTTCTAAATTCTGACAAGACAGAAGTTGTCTTTTTGGACAAGAACATCTCAAAAAGAAACTGCTTAGTCAGTCACTTGATCTGGATGGCATTACACTGGCCTACAATAATAAAGAACCTCTGTGTTATTTTTGGCCGGATTTGGACAGGATTTTGAAATATCCTGTCCATGAGTGATGCTGGAAAACCCGTCCACTCATTTGTTCATTCGAGGTTGGACTAGTGCAAGAATTTACTATCTGGAAGTTCACAAAATGAAGTTAAAACCTTCAGCTGGTCTGACACACAAATGTTCTGATGAAAATTAATTATTATTTAGCTTCTCTTCATTGGCTTCATGCTAAAGAGAGAATACCATATATTTTCCAGGCATATAGCACCATTTTATGCCACAATCAAGTAACTATTTACCGTCAGCTGTTATGAAAATGACATATACATCAAAAACAACATAAAAGAAATGTGACTTTGCATCATCGCTGTATCTGACACCTATGATACAGCTATGCTGCTTTAAGAACCTCCTATCATAACAACCATACAGCCATCCTTTGGAGTTCAGCAGACTCACACGTCCACCACATGTTTGCTAATGGCTGCTGTCGCTAGTCTGGAGGAGCTGGGTGGGGAAGGCATGGGGCAGAGGGTGCTGGACTGGAGACTGAAGCTCCAAAGTGGAGGTTAGAGCAAGTAGGCCCCACATTGTATGAGCAAGCATTAAGGCGCTGCTGGTGGTTCCTAGAATTTCTAAAAGTAGAACAGTCTTTTAGTTCCTCTCCTGTGGAACCAGAACCAGTTACAGTCTGTGTGGCAGATGACCCGTCTACTTTTAAGACTTGGCTCAAAACGTTCCTTTTTGGTTTCTGGAGCACACATAGCAATTTCCCTATAGCGGAGATCATGAATGTTTAGAGTCTTTGTAGTGACGACTGTGTGTGCTTCCACTGTAATTTAGCTTAAACCATTAACATTAGACGTTGAGGATGGCTGGGCTGTCCATTTTTACTATGTGGAGACTTGATTTCCCAAGGGCCTTTTGTGTTGATTCAACAGACCATAGCATTGTTTACTCTTCAAGGCACATCTACTCACACGGAGCATACATAAATGAGAAACTGGTTCATCAGAGACGGATATGGGCTTTTTGTTTAATGCAGATACTGGAAGGACCCGTGAGGTGAAATAGAATCGTTAAAATCACAGCGCCATGTAGTGCCCTGGCATAACAACTACAGCAAATTCAAAGTGTCTCGGCAGTCTCCTCTAAACTTGGGACTTTTCCCCAATCGGCATCTGAAAATCCCGGCAGTTTCCAGACGGCGGTCTCGCCTAGATGCAGCCCAAACGTCTTTGGATGAAACTCTGCTTCCACTTCCATCCCGTGTGTTTCCCTTCAAAGTCCAGACCAGCTTTTTCCTCTCTCCCTCTGCTTATAACCAGAGAGCCAAGCCTTACATTAAATCTGTGTTTCTGCATAACCGGCCTTACGTGTGTGCGTGCGTTTCTCCCCCCCTCTCCGTCTACTAGGCGCTCTTTCTGTCTTTTTTTCTTTTCCTCTGTTATTTCTTTCGTTCTCAGTGGAAGCAGCACCAGATAGCAAGAGCTATCTACATAACATGAATTATCCCCCCCCCCCCCAACAGCAAATAAACAGAAATGCATAACAAAAAAAAGTGTCTTCTTCCCCTTGCCTCTTTCTCACGTTTACACACACACACACACACTCATAGGAAGGAGAAGGTTTTGTGTTCAGCGCCACGGTGCCATTTAAAACTGTGGCTATGGAAACCCCACTGTCCCCCCCCCATAGTATGTGTTTACGTTGCTAGCTCTGAGTGACAGATAAAGGCTCGCTGGGGGAGAGCTGCCTTTAAATGCATTGTTTTCTCCACCTTCTCCCTATTTTTATTTTCTCTTAAAGTAGGCAAGGTTAAAATGGGGCACACTTAACTTAAGCTTTTTGCTCTTGCTTTTCAGCCATCCTGAACCACCTCTGCTGACGAAAATTAAACATTTCTGATGTCCCTGAACGTGTTGCTGGAGCTCTTATGGTCTCGTTTGGAACCTCATATGTGGTGCCGGCTTCTATCGAAATAAGCATTTCTCACAGTCTCCTGAAAAAGCAGACAGACATGTTTTTTTTGGTTTTTTTGGGGGGGTGGGGGGGTTAAGGTAAAAAGTTTCCTGAAAAATATACGCCATAATAGCTGTTTATCAGCTACAGTTACAAAAGTAAGGACACTTTTTGAATATTTTTACTTTTTCTCACGTCATAAATGTTGATGTACTTGGTTGTGATTTTATGTGATATAGCAGTGCATACCTGTGAGGTGGAAAAAAATTCTGCCAATTGCTACAAATGCCACAGATTCTCAGTCGGATTTGGGTCTAGACTTTGGACTAACACATAAAACCTTTGATCTAAACCATTTTAGAGGAGAATCAATTTATTATGTTAACATGAGTTGTTATAAAAATGCTACATATGTCAAATATGACTTAAACAAATTTTTACTTTGTAATTTAGCACCTTGAAACTGGGCTTCTGTCTCTTTAAAAACTCCTGCTCTTTCTGAAACTCTGCCTTCAGGAAGTCATCATAACATGGCTCCTCTATTAATCCTCTGACAACTTTTTAACAACACTAAGAAGTAGCTCCTATGATGAGCTCAGCCGTTCTATCAAGTGTTTGCTAATTGCTGTTGGCTAGTCTGAAGGAGCTGAGTGAGGGAATCAGAAGAGGAGGGCTGCTCTGTGAGGCAGAAGCTCGGAAGCTTGGAAACTTCAACTCTGAGGAGGAGCTGTGCCTTGTAGGCGGAGCTAGGTCCACCCAGGTGTAAATAAGCTCCTCCTTATGATCTTCTTAAGGAAAACAAAACATGCCATGATTACATGGGTCAGGTTCCTCTGTAAAGTTCGATCTCTGTTGTTTTTCAGGGCTTCCATCAAACAAATGCATTATTATTCTAACAGCACTGGGATGAGTTCTAGTTCTGTCTTATATTCCCCACTGCTAGAGTTTATGTATCATACTTTATTTGTTTCCTCATTTTAATTCCAAACAAAATCTGTTGTCTTCATGAGCCTTAACTTTCCACCACCAAAGGAGGAGAAACGACTGAAAAATTCTGAATTATCAGTCGCTCTCATTCAAGCGTGACAGAGCTCCACAACGCATTTGTGGCCATCAACAGGTCCGTCTGCCACCGCCATGTTTCACTGTGAGGATGTTGTGTTGCACCATACATAGTGTTTCACTTTTTGAGCCAAAAACGTTTCATTGTGTTCTCCTCTGAGTGGCCTGTAACAAATGGATAACGGGACTTCTAATGGGTTCTTTCCCACAACGGACCAGTCAGTCAATCATATGAAATCCCAATCAAACATGAATTTTGTTGTCGCAAAAGCTGAATAAACAATAAATTGCTTAGCACTTACCTCAGCTGTTTAGTATCCGTGCACATTAAAAGATGTGTGTTTTATTTTGTTGTTGTTGTTGTTCTTATTTCAAATAAGTCTGCACAGCCAGAACCTCCAACCCAGCCGAGGTTAAACAGGCACCTACCCTGTTATTTATTGATTTTAATTCTTGTGCCTTGACTCAAACAGAAGCTGAGAGCTTTTTAATTAATCACTTTCAGTTTTGCAATGCTTCAGCAACCCAATGCTAGAGCTGTGTTTGGGCCAGTTTTTTTTATGTTTTTTTTTTTCTGAAGAATACAAGCCATACTACAGAGACACATGCCAAACAAAACCCCTTGGTTGGCACCGGGATGCAGACGTCATGCCTTTGCCAGCCTTCGCTCCAAAGAGCCCGTGCCAACCTTTTATAAATGCCCTATTTGGCATAAGATGAGCCTAGCAGTGTCTCTTAAGGTTCTAGTTCAAACACCCTCTTCAAATGTGAGCCAGTTCCAAGTCCTAAACGATCCAAATGATGCGTTCCAAATTGTAAGCTCTCGTATCACATTCGGAGGAAACGGCGGATTATGTTTTATCAACTCAACTGGCAACAGACGGAGAAAAAAAAAAACTGGAAAGTCATACGCACGGCCTCATTTTACTTTATTGTCACACATTACAGAGCGTTTTTGTCTCCTAATCCCGGAGTCGTCCTCTCCCGCCAGCAAAACAAGGAGGTAGCAGCTGCACCACATCAGCCCCGGCGGTTTGTTTTTCTAGCCTTTCAACCGCCGAGGTGTGTCGCCTGGGATAGTGGCAAAAAGAGCAATTAAAGCTGAACATCCTCTCTTTTCATCAGCATTACATTGCAAAGATTTGAGATCTGACCCCCCACCCAGTGCCACCCTGATCTTCAGCCTTCTCCTGTAGGACGACATGAAGCAACAAGGAACAATGTCAGCTCTCCAAGGCCTTGGGGCCTGGTGTCTTGCCGCCTCCCCCATGGAGTTGAGATAAAGTTCTGTTTCCACTCTTGACCGGTGGGTCCCCAAAGCCCCAGCCACAACCAAGTGCCTGTCCCATCATAGATGGGTTCAAAAGTTGATTCCTGAAGTGAGGCACATCCACCATGTTCTACATTGCTACACTGAGACAATGGTAAACAGTAATAAAGTCCCTTTACGCTGCAAAAACCCAACTCTGATGGCACGGTTTAGTTTGGCTCTGGCTGACCCGATGTCTCCTCTGATTGGCGGATAGATGATGATTTACGAGTATATCTCCTGTAACTGTTCACATCCGTCACAGCCATGAAAAGTAAAAAGCAGAGAGAGAGAGAGAGCGTACAGTTAAAAGCTCAAATTACAGAAAATAATGCAAAATTGGAGAGCAGTAGGAAAATGTAGAGTCATTACGACCTCCGGCAGGCTTTAACCTAAAGCAACGTAAATATAAACATAGTTCTTTATAATGTAAGGTTGATCAAGGCTTTTGATCGTTTCTGAAGCGTAGACCTGCTTCCCACCTCACGGACTAAATCTGTGTGGGAGCTTCGAAACCTTAGTATTTACTGAAGTGTTGCCTTTTTTCTTTTTGAGAGCCATCACCCTGTGTTGTTTTAAATAAAACACTAGAAAACTTCAGCATGTTCTAACCTATTCCTTTTTCTACTTGTGTGTTGGGTTATAATTTACCCAAAATCACTTGAGAAAACATCCACACAGGCAGTGGAGCTGAATTCCAAGCACCGAGTTTTCTACTGAGTATTTAGGGAAAAAGAAAAGAGCCTGGATCACGGTGAGGCCTGGTAAGGTTAAGAGCACAACAAATTACAGCGTCTCACTCTGCAAGGACAGCGAAGTGATTGCTCTCATTTCAGTGACGATGACAAGAAACCACGTGGGGGGTCTCCTGGTGAGGAGAGGCAGCTCTGAGAATGTACTGGGGAATGCATTTATTGCTGGTCGTAGAACATAGGAAGCCCACCTGGGTTGAAGAGCAGCCCATTCCTATAAATGGCACATTGCCTTTTCTGTGTTGTAGCCATTAGCTTGACCAGAGCAGAGGGCAAAAAGTCCATAATCTGTCTCATAGTCTACTGCTGAGATGCTTTATGTTGTGTTTCTTATGCTTAAAAAGAATATTTACTGAGAGACAAAATGTCGGAAGGACATATTCACAGTTTATTTTCGCAGTCTTCACAAAGTTTTATAAGGCATGGAAATCATACTGGACTTTAGGATTGAAGTTGGCGGAGGGGGAAAAAAATCAGACATTCCAAGAGGCACCGCAGGGACTATTACAGATTATTTTTCTGACTTTGAGCTCAGGTTCTGATTTCTAAATGGCACACAATAGGGACAAAATTCTGCTGAAAAATTCCTAAAAGTTCAGTGTTCACAACTGATCTGAAAGTAACCAAAAAAGGTTAATGCACGTCCAAAAAACAAACAAAAAAACAACCATTCTGAACAATCACTTCAAATCAGAGATGTCCAAACTCCTTGTCAAGTGGGTCAAAACAAGGCATGAACTATTTTAATTAAACACACATAATAATTCGATTTTTATGCAAGAACGGACTCGTCGATCCAAAACTTACAACGGTTCTGACATGTTGCCCTTGTTAAATGAAAGGCAAGCAGTTCGCTTTTTATTTTGGTTGAAGAAAACGGAAAAAATCATTTTGTCTATTCACAGCAGTAAAATTGTTTTAACGCAGCAATTAAAATCAGATTTGGGTGCACCAAGGTTTACTTTACAGTACAAATCAATGACTAGATGTGGTTCTAGTTATCATGAAAATAGGAGGAAACCAGAAAGATTGGAAAAGATGATCTATTTGCGTTGCATCTAGCACTTTCTGAAGGAGATTTTAATTTAAAATGTATAATTTTGTCCTAATTTATTGAATTCACTCTTGAATTGTGACCGCTCAAAATCAGTCCGGGGCCGCAAATGACCTGCAGGCCCCACTTTGAACACCCTACATCCTACTTCTAAATATTCAGTTTAGATGTAGGATTTCTAGAACTACTCAACGTATCACACTCAGACAAAAACCGGGAAATAAAGATTCAACAGACATTTTAAGGATTCTATATTCTGACTGGTGCAGACATGTAGAATAAAACATTCTACAATGCACAAAATGTCATCATTTTTTAGACATTTGTGGTGTGAGTAATACTTTATGAGTATTCAGAACTTTAATTGACCCAAAAACACACATTTCACTAAAGTAACCAGACACTTTGTGCGTGTGTGTCTGTGTGTGTATGATCTGTGTTCATTTTGAGGGAAAGTAATAGAATAAAATCCACACATTCTAAACTGTACAATGCCATGTTGCTGAAGACAGAACGATTTTACATGTTGTGATTCACATGAGCATAAATCAGTACAAACTGTGTCAGGCTGCAAAGTGATGAACTGAGCAGCTAAGAGTAGGGAAACGTAGCCTTGCATCAGAATTGCAGGTAGCTGTTTCTTCCACAACAATTTTTAAAACAAGGCTGTAGCAACCACAGCTGCGGTTCTCTTAAAAATATTTCAACGTGTAAATTCGATGTGTTAATATGCGGGGACTGTGATGACAAGTGACTCATGTGACTCACGTTTAGGGCCTCTGAGACGCCCAGGAGACCGATCTTTTCACACAACAAGACGGGATGCATTTCAGCCTACCTGAATCATTTTCTTGTCCCACTTTTTCCAGCTTATTGTTTACTGATGCGCGATTTGTTATGCCTTTCCTCTCCCCTCTTATGGGGGCTAATGTGTACGCTGTTTCAAGCAAGACTGCTCCGGCTCATAACGGGTGAAGGGGACGTAAAACGGAAAGAAGACAAAAAATAGATGAGATGGTGTTAGCACAGCGGTCTGATGTGAGATAGATGCTGGAGTCTGTGATGTAAAAGCAAGAGGGATGTGTTTTAAACACCGCCAAAAGCCCAGTGAGAGGAAGATGGGAAATAAATTTGTGCCACATAGCCAAACTGTTTGCAAGGTGACAAAAACAGTCAGGGTTGAAAAGAAGTAAGCCATGTAACTGTTCTTATTGTTTTCTAAATTAGGACGTTAAAAAAAAAGTCCTCTGATGTTTTCCAAGTAAATACCTCTCATCTAACGGACCATGTCATTTTCTCGCACAGTTGAGGAGAAATTATGGCCAACTTGTTCATTAAAATGTTGCTGTGTGACTTTAAAAAGAAGGTAGAGAGTCAAGGGTTGGGTGAGAGGAGCAGCGTGTTTAAATACACACTCACTGGAAACTGGCAATGTCAGTCACGTTTAGCGTAAACGCGTATTTCCTTCATTTGTTTATGCAGCAGCTCTCAAAAGTCTCCACATCCCTGCAAAACGAACAAGTTTATGAGACAAACAAAACAAGACCTAATTTTAAGTTCCATCCAGTCACATTGGCAGGTTGATGTTAAAACACAGGAATTGAAAAACCACAAAGTGGCACTACCGATTAAGAAATGCATTGAATGACCATAAAATCCTTACATATTTACATACCAGCTGCGTTTCCATTAACCATAAATTTGCGCAAATTGAAAGCACAAACATAAATTCACTTAATGGAAACATGGCAAAAAACTCACACTCTGGTCATACTGACATAATAACATTGTGCACTTGCTGCAGCTTTGTCCATGATGTAAATTTATCATTTCATGACAGCCCTGAGTTTCTCTATTAAACAAAAATCTGATAAATGTTTCTCTTCAGCCATGAGAAGATGGGAACCGCCTGGGTGTCGGCCAATGAAGGAATTATGGGAAAACCTGTCATGAGGTTGAATTGGTCGCCTTTGGTCAGTCAGTGTGACACATGCATGGACCCCCAATTTCATTCTTCACCAACTAAGGGCAATCCATGACGAGAAGGCCAGATGGTTGTCCTCTTTGTCCTAACCATCAGTGCTTCAGCTCTCTCCTCTTTCTCCCTTTCCCTTCTCCGTCTTATCAGCGTCCAACAATAACAGTGTGCTCTTGAACTGATATTTCGGTCGAATCTGACGGAGATGATGTTGAGGTTGCACCGTGTGAAATGTTTAAGTCTAAAGTCATTTCAGAAATCTCACATTGTGTGCGTCGGGTTACAGCGCCTGCAGCAGCCTGACGTGGACAGATCCATGCTTTCATGTTGTTTGCTGCACATATCATGTGAATGATGCAGCTGAAATCGAGTCATTGGTCCAAGCAACATTTTTTCAGTCTGTTATTGTATGTGCAAACTGTGCCTCAGTTCTGCTCTCAGCTGTCAGGAGGAGCTCCTGGTGTAATCTTCTGTTTCTGTGTTCTGCTCATCTTGGTAGTAACAAGGGCTTTGAGTTTCTGCTGCATTTTCTATCAACACGGCGTGTTTTTCTCCACATAGCTGACACTCAGAAAGTATTTTCAGTTTTTTGCCATTCTCTAGAGATAGTCTCACATGAAACCCCGTATGGTTTAGCAGTTTCTCAAACAGACCGGCCCGTTTGGCACCAACAACCATGCTACTTTCAGTCACTTAAAATCCCCTTTTGCACTGCACAGCTGGACCCAGGTCGACCGTTTTTGCATTAGCACTTCCAGCCCGGTACCACTCGGCTCCCTGGAACCCCAAGAGCTGCGGTTCCAATCGGGCCGGCCAGACCAGGCCGGTTTAGCCGATGATTGGTTTATTGGCTGTGGGGGTGGGACAAAGACCAGATTTGTGGATCAGAGGAGCACTAGACTTTCTCGATGGCTGTCATTTCAATATGCTGCATCAAGTCATAATCTATCTTACCCTACACTGGGATTACAAAAGCCTCTTCAGCCAAAGATTTTAATGGTAAATGTAAATAACATTTCTCCAATTGAACCAATCAGAAGTCGGCTAGGCTGTAAACAAGGGGATATCCGCATCTGGCGTCGCTTCAGCCGGGAGATCCCGCCTGCTGCAGCAGTAGTTCGGCTGGCCGTGAGTCCAGCTCAGAGATGACATGCAGATGAGATTTTTTTATTTTCTTTGTTTTGCTAAATGTAAAGTTGAGGTAAATGTTTCCCTCAGCTTCCACGCTCATGAGCGCATACAGAAAAAGCGGGACGGGAGACCCAAGAAGAAAACTGTTCTGCGGTCACTGGAGAGATCGCCTCGGTAGCTTTAGCAACAAGTCGATTTACGTGAACTATCCCGCTCAATGCAAAACGACCAGGGCCAAAGCACCAATAGCAGCAGGAGCCGAGCAGGGCCAGGAGTGGGCCTGCAGTGCAAAAAGGGCTTCAGAGTTAAGGTCAGAATTATCAGACTCCCTGATGACATCACACAAAATTCTTAATATTTCCATAAAAGTGACCATAACAAAAACTGGTGATTTTGTATTACTTCCAAAAGAACTTAGACAAACTTGTCGCTGAATTGCAGCAAGAAAACTGAACGATAAGAAGGCCAACTGACACGAGGTTGACACATGTCTCTTGAGGTATATAAGCTGACTCTTCCATGGCAACTTGTTCCAGCTCATCTTGGTTGCATGGTCTTTGAAAATGAACACTGACCTTAAGAACCTGCCAAAGATTGTCAATGGGATTAAGATCTGGGCTCTATGAGGGCCACTCCAAAGTCCTTTGGTGTTCCTCCAAAGTGGGAACTGCATTATTAGGGTTAAAGGCCTCTCCCTTCCTTCTCCAGACAAAGAGCTCAAGGCGAGCCTCTTCAAACCAAAGATCAGACAAATTACCATGATTCATTCTTTGGCAAACTTTAGTTGATGTTTCAGCACTGGAGATTTTCTTGAACACTTACCTCGGCTCAAAATCCTCCACAATGAAGAGGTCTCACAACTTTTCCTTTACTAGACATGAAGTCCAGTAGAGGCCAGCTGAGGAACAATCACCATGGCAGAGACCAGAGTACACTTGTTGGCAACTCTGATTGTTTTTTTGTCACCAAAGTTTTTGAGATCTTGTGCTTACAGCCACATCCAGGTTTGTTTGCAACAGAATTTATCTTCTGGTGTTTTGCAATGATGCAACGTACAGCTGTTCTACAGACCATGAAATGTTTGGAAAAGGCTGCTTAGGCCTTCACCCTCATGATGAGCGTCTATCCTCTTTCTGAGGTACAGACTCGTGTCTTTTGTTTTTTTTGTTTGGTTGGTTTTTTTGGAATGATGAATTTCCTTTTTACCAAAAGCATCAGTGTAGTCCCTGGCCCTGCTAAAACTAACCAGAGTTTCTTTATGAAAGGTCTCATGTTGATTGATTAGTCATGTGTGGTCAGGTGTGGTTAATTGACTTCTCAGACTTGTCTTGGAATGAATTAAAGCAGCAGAGGGCAAATAGTTTCTGCCTTGTCATTTTTTCAGCGTTCTTGTTACAGTCCAGCACGTCATTGCTCAATACAAGTTTAATAGTAAAGCACATTTCAGCAACAAGGTAGTTCAAAGTGCTATAAAAACATTATAAATGCATCCTATAGTTGTGAAAACCAGCAGTGGATATTGCATTCTGTCAAGTAACATCAACATCAATAAAATCATCAATACGCATCAAATATGCTGGTCAGTGCTCCAGTTATTACAGGTTAAAAGCAACAGGTGGGTTTTTAGTCTTGATTTAAGGAATTTGGTGACTCTGCTGTTTTGCAGTTTCCTGGAAGTTTCTGCAAGGTTCTAGATGCCTACAAGCATTGACTCATTGCTACGTGATTGGCTGATTCACTACGGTCATTACAAGCAATCAGACATTTGTGCCTAGATATGTGGCTCTTGAACCGTAATCGATTGTCTCCACGACATTCCGTTAATTCTTCCTCTGTGGTTTTGCGGTTGGAAGGTGAACACTCAACCTGTCTGGGAACCAGCCGGATGCCCACTGCACTCCGTAAAGTGGCACTTCCTTCCTCAACACACTCCAGACTATGCGTTGAACTGCTGCCTGGCAACCATCTGGACAGGACCCAACAGCTTTGTGTGTGGGCGTGAGTGTGTGTGTGTTAGTGGGACAGCTTCAGTGTGGGACTGACACTCACGTTTGGCTCTAGTTTGCGCTAACGACAGACTCTTGATGGCCATAAATTCTCGCTGTGTACATTATTGTCAGGTACGGCTTGTGTTTGGCTATTGTGCACGTGGGTGTGCGCCATGCTGGTGTGTCTGAATTCAACAGCACTCTTGTTAGGAAATTCCACGCCACATTACTGGGTAGTCTTGGTGACGGCGTGGCTTCATTCCCAGACTGGATCCCGAGGGATTAATATAAAAGACAAAACTCCCCCCCCCCCCCCCCCCCCCAAAAAAAAAAAAAAAAAAATCAGTCACCTGTTCGCTAACGGGAGTGACGTTTTTAACTATCTGAAGCTGAGAAATTAGGACTATCACAAGGCTAACAATTTGCTTTTGATAATTCCTGGGGCCTTTTCACTGTCTTGGCTGGGACAAACGTATTCATCAAGATCCAAATTCGAAATTCTTTTCCCCTTCTTTTAATCAAATCCTTCCAATTTAGAAAGGATTCCAGAGCAAATGGGTTGGGGGTGCAGGGGATGGGGGGGAAGAGGGGGATGGGTGGATGAAGTTCCAGCAGATCCCTTGGTGATGGCAAAGGAAGCTGCAGCACAGAAGCAGAGGGTGATACATCACAGCTATCCTCGCAGGGAGGCGGTGGTGAGGCACAAATAAACGCTCCTAAATCATCATCCTGGGACAGATGGGGGCAGGGGGAGGGGCCTGTCACATGACACCCCGTGTCCTCCTCCTCCCCCCTCCTCTCCTCCATCAAAACAAACTATCAACGGTCAGCGCAAGGGGACAAATGTGACAGCAGACCGACAACTTGTAAAGGAGCTGTTGTCTTTGTTCAAATGATTGCAAAAACTCAGACATAAGGTGGATTATTAGGAGATTGGTAACATTTTTTCATCTGGTCATTTTGTATTTATTTTTTTAAATCAACTGACAACAGACACTTCCAACTTCAAGTATTCATCCTCTTTTTTGTGTGTTTTATCACTCTACAGGCTACAAAAGTGGTGATTTATGACAGACCAACACAAAGTGAAGTGGGGTATAACTTTGAATTGGAAGCAAAGTTACTATTCCTTGTAAACAATAATCTGAGAAGTCTGCCATGCTTTACTTCCCCAAAGCAGTACCTATTAAAAACTGATTTTGCGCCAATTAAAATAAAAATTTTATTTTGGGGTTCACTTCCACAAGCTTTATGGGACTTCTCCTAGCATTATTTGATGCTAAAGTTCATCAAACTGAGTCAGATTGGATGGAGAGTATCTTATTTTAGAGTCTTGCCACAGGTTCTCAATTGCTTTAGGTTTGGACTTTGACTGGGCCATCTGACATTAACCTAAGCCAGTCCATTGTAGTTCCGTCTGTATGTTTAGAATCAGGGTGATGCTGGTGAACATCTGAGAAGAAAATCAGAATAGCATGCTACTGCCACCACCGTGTTTGACAGTGGGGATTGTGTTGTGTTAGTCTTACTGCTGCACAAACCATTTTGCATGATGGCTCAAAAAAAAAATGTTGTGCCAAACTCTTTTTATTTGGGTTTATCCCAGTAAAGTAAGGCAGAATGCAAATACACGCCATGCTTGACTTTTCTGTCACATCTCAGTTCTGCACTACTTTGTGTTGGTCTGTCACACAAAAAAAAAATCTAAATAAAATACTATGACAACCAGTTTGTTGTCGCGATATAAAAAATTGTGAAAAGTGAGTACTTTTGCAACTCCCAATGCGAGGCTTTGATTTCCAGCTCTCAGCTTCGGGAGTGATGTTATTTTGGGCTGCATGGCTGCTGACGAACCCTTAGCAGGATGGAGAATCGCATAAATAAATGCATGGCCCTCCTTGCTGCATGGGAGGTCTTTAGCATCGTGTTCTTGCACTCCCACAGATATCTAACATATGTACTTTACACTTTTAAATCACTCTGCAGCAAGAAGCCACGCAGACATCTGGAAGAGAAAAAAAAGCAACAAAAAACTCTTCTTCAAGGTGAGCTCTGAAAATAAAAGCACATTTTGAAGCCTCCTCCAAAATAAGCCAGAGAACAACAGAGCACAGAAACAAGATTTTTGCTGCTCTTTTTAAATGCATGAAAGGGAGAGGAAAACAGACTGAACCCCTTGATAATAAAGAGCAAGTTTATGCTAAAATGAAAAAAGAAGCTCCCTACCCCCCTCCTCTCTTACGACCTTCTATCTGCTAACACACACGCACACACTCTCCTCCCTTAGCCTATATAAGCAGACAGCAGCTGAGCTGGCTCCCTCCGCCCTGCATTCTCTTCCTTCACTAAACATACAAAAGCTACATGTGCAGCTTTTGAACACCCCAGAACATTTCTACTGGTTTCTCTGTGCAACTTTTAGGCAAAACGAAAAGATGAGCCGTTTTGCTACTGACAGAGTGAGCGGTGCACGCAGCAAAGCTCTGCAATGTGGAGAGAAAAGGCTGAGCTGAGCAGAGAGCTGCTGCCTCCCATCCCCCACATTCACATAGCAAAGTTCTGCTGCTTTTGCAAGCGGCGGTGCTGCCTTCACGTGCTCCACCGGAGACTCGGTTTTTGCAGCATTTAGGTGCTCTTGGAGATGAAACAGGCAGCAGCCCGGCTGTAGTTTTCGATGGTCAAAAGTAATACTTTTTTTTTTTTAATAACGCGTGAAGCAATGTGAAATAAGCCACTGAAATCTAAAATAAAACTTGCATCATAGGCATTTTGGTTTTGTTTCGGTTCAAGTCATACTTTGAAATACTCTTGCTGCTTTTGCTGACAGATGCAAACTAAACATCCTATTTCTGAACGCTTATTTAAAATGATCAGAAATTACAGTTCCCTAAATGGTGACTAAATATAAAAGTGGTGAACATGATATTCCCCAAAAAGATCTCTGGCTCTGGCTGACGAGCTTTTCAAAGCTTAACTATTTCGATTTTAATCCAATTTAGCTGCAGTATGTGACTTTCATAAAAAAGTTGTTTTTACATATTTGTTAAAACTGTCACCAGGTCCTGACAGTACTATATGAGACAGATAATCTGTGAAAAGACTGATCTCCTCCACCTCCGCCCAGTGCTGCTATTGCTGTCTGAAGAAATGCACCCTCCTGGTCAAAAACACCCAATCAGAGCCAGGAGGAAGGGCTTAGTGCTGTCAATCAACTTTGTGAACGTGCTGCTAAATGTGCTGATGGCAGAGAAACAACTCACTGTTATAGGAAATTCATTTATTCAGATAATCCGACTGATTGTTTCTAATTAGCACTGAGTGCACTAGGAGAAAGCGGAGGATACCACACGGTCACAACATGGTGACAGTATGGTATGTGTCAACAAATATGTGAAAAAATATATTTTTTACACATTTGCAGTTTCATCACTGATACCTCAAAATCGTTTCACTTAGAATAACTTTTTGTATTGTGTCTTTTGTGCTTTTTTTATAGTAAGTGGTAAATAGATTCAAGGCTTCATAGCTCTGACAGATGACAAAAGAAGCAAAGTGACACTGCACGGCTTGCTACAGCTCAGCAGTCTTCTGTGAAGATCTATCCAGGCATTCCTATCGATGCCATTTTGGCCCTATTTACATGGGAACGTTTTATTGTCTAAAATGGGTCAATAGTTTCAAAAACACCCGCGTCCACACAGGACCGTTTCTAGACCGTTTTCACCCACATACAGAAACTCCAAGAGCAAAGAACCAACCAAGAAGTGCTACTGTTATTACACTGTTTTAGACCTGTAAGTGGCGCCAAACAAGGTGTTTGACATTGTAGCTACAAGGTTAGCAGTAAACACAACAGGAAAACAAGAATGGTGAACAGCAAAGCATGGGTGTAGTCTTTTGTTAGTGACAACGAAGTGGAGCCTCTTCTCTTCTCGTGTCCTCATTGACGTTGTTATGTATGATGCGCTTGAGTTTATAGGGTGAGCTAATACAGATTCCACAAGAACCAAAAAAATTGTTAACTTGCTTGACGTGGTGAGAACTAGAACTAGACGGTCAGTTCTGGCCAGAAACTTTCCTAAGAAATTCAAATCCAGACCTACTGAGAAATCCATGCTAGCAGAAAGCTGGGGATGACAACATTACGGCTTTTTGGCAAAACCCACAATCAATTTATGAGCAATAACGCAAGAATTGCGATACTACACATTACAGAAGAGTAATGTAATTCTTTTTTCCCAGCCCGAGAGAGGACATCACATGCATAGACCTTCAGAAGAAAAAAAAGAAATTATCTTAATGCTAACTAGTTGCTAGCATAGCAGACTCTCCCCTCATCTATTTCTACCATTTTGCGATATCTCTAGATTTCAAACAGCTCACAGAAATGTAATCTGATAAACCTCTAAACCACCATACTGGTTGTTTAAATATAAATTTGTGGTTATTTACCATGAGAATCATGTATAATAATATGCAAATGTGACAGTTTAACTTTAAGGCAGGTCTATAAAATAAGTTGTCTAAACTGTGAGTTTTGCCTTGATTTTGCCCCATTTCAGATTACATGTTAGCTTACCAGGTGAGTCGGAGCTTTCAACTTCTTGTCCAGGAATTGTTTTGACTGGTGTGTGTGAATTCATAGAGATATCTAGGTATAACATCGCCTAGTCCTGAATTTAACCAATTTTCTTTTTAGCTTGTATTGTTTTTTTAATTGTGGCAACAATCTTCCTTCACTGGACATTGCTTAGCGTAATAGTTAGCTTGACTCCCTCATGAGAATTTTCTGAGTTTCAAAACGTGGTTCACATGTGGTGGGTGAGATTTTGTTATTAGACCTCTTGTGTATTCTTTGACTAACTTATCGAATGATTTGTCTATTTGTCTGTTCGTGTTGCATACTTCTTGTCCATTGTTTCTTTAAAATGGGTAAGAACTCTGTGTACCATTTGGGAAATCTCATTCTATGCCCCATTTATCTTAGAGGTCAGAGTCTTCTAATGTAATTCTTGGAGAACCAGCGGGGTTTGCTCACAGGCCAGGTCAACTGTTGTTGGCAGGTTTTTATTCTTTATATATTTCAGACACCGGATAACCACACATCCTGTCAGGATGTGTGGTTATCTGATGTCTGAAAACTTTTTTTTGATTGCTTTGCAAATTTTAAAAAACAAGAAATCACATTTACATGAGTATTCATAGTCTTTGCTTAATAAAGCGTATTTTATGTTGCAGATCAAGCGATTTAGAAAATACCGACAGCACATGAAGTACGCATGAGGGCTGCTGCTAGGAGAGCGCGAGGCAGGCAGGCAGGCAGAGAACATGAAGAAAAGGGGGTGGGGAGGGAGAGACTGCTGAACAGCTTTAGAATCCTTTTCTGTATCAACCATACAGAGCGAATTTATGCTTCCTCCAAATCTCTCACTCTCACGCGTGCTGAGGGGAGATTTGCGTCTGAGCAAACATTGTGTTGCGCGTTATATTTTGGTGACCCATACACTGTCACTTTTCCACCAGCGCTGTTTCTCTTTTTCTGTCTTCACTTCCTGCTCTATTACTGGCTCGGTACATTCCCCATCCTTCTTTCTGCTCTCTCTCACTCTCTCTTTTTCGCTCTCTGTCACTCTCTCTCTCACACACACACACACACACACACACACGCACATTTCGCAGGCACACACAGGTTGTAATTTCATGCTTTCCTCCACTTTCCTGCGCTGTGCTCACTCCTCTCATTTGCAGCTGCAGACACATGGAGGCAGTCATTTCCACCCATTAGCCCACTCTCACAGAAGATGACACTGTAACCTATTTTGTTTCACTCTTTTCACCACCTAATAAGATAAGATAGTAAGAATCCTGGATGCGCAGTGATTAGATGAATGTAGGCCAGAACACAATCAGCTTTTTTTTTTATTATTCATTCGGAAGGAGCACACATGGTTAACTTTAAGGCAGGACAGTGAAGGAAAAGACATTTAAATTTGTGATTAGCATAACACTAAGATCTTATGAAAAAAAAAAAAAAGCCTTGCTGTACATAAAACCATTACAGTAAGTTTTGTGTGTCATGTTTATTTTTGGGCTTCAGTGATACATTTGAAATATAATATTTGTTTTTCTCCAGGGTGATAAAGATTGGTTGCACAACATTCAACTTCGATGAGTTTTTAAAAAGTACGATTTGGATATTTGATCTTTAAATCATCATTTAAATCGGACGGTTCCTGGTGAAGACCGGCCTTTTACGCCAGGCTTTGGTTGTTCCATTCTGGACACAAATCTAGAAGTTTAATTTTAGCCTGTTTTATCTGTCCCAAAACAAGATTCGGTCTGGCTCAAAGTGAATCTTGTTCAGTAGGAATCATACTGAAACGTATGGTCCACCCATACATTTCACATATTTCAACCACCTAGATGTTTATTTCAGACCAAGTTGAAGAATTATGAAGTAATCCTCCTTTCTTTAGTGAACCCCCTTTGTGCAGTTAAGCCCCACAGCATGAAACCACCACTACCATGCTTGACAGTTTCTACCGTCTCAGTTGCTGAATTTTGGTGGCAAATTTGAAGATTAGGACTCCTCCTTTTTACGATGGATACGATACCACCACCAGCATGTTTAACAGTTGGTACACTGATCCTAGCTTTGACCCATGCAAAGCCTCGCCTTTACTCCTCAAAGCATTCTTCTCGCCATAGTACAGAAAGTCGCTGAGCTTATCTTGGAAGGCTTTTAAAGGGCCAAGAGATTTCCCCATGGTTTGCATCTCTATTTTTCTTTCTCAGATCATCTCTGCGCTCTTTGGAATTTGCCATTATTCCGAATTGTCTCCAGTCTAAGCAGTGCTTTCAAACTAATTACTTTTGTGCTGGAGAAGAGAAACTGCCAGCTGCAGTAAATCATCAACACTAACAAAATGATGATATGCCTACAAGTTGCCAAGTCAAAAGAAAATCTGGAACTATTAGTCCAAGTCCATTCGGAAAGCACTCACAGCGCTTCCCCTTTTACTACATCTCTACGTTACAGCCTTATTCCAAACAGTATTCAATGAATCTCTTTCTTCAAATTTCTACACACAACTTTATGACAATGTGGAAACTTTTTTTGATTGCTTTGCAAATTTTAAAAAACAAGAAATCACATTTACATGAGTATTCATAGTCTTTGCTTAAAACTTTGTTGATCCACTGTTCAGAACATGCTAGTTAGAATTCATACTAAATTTACAAATCCAGCTTCAGATTAACTGTCCTACTATTGATGTTGTTGTTTTTTTATATCTAATATTTAAAGTGATTTTTTAAATAAAAATTACTCAATGTCGATCAACTTTTTCACGAAGGCAACATTTTCCCCGCACCGTTTCAGTGAGCCTTCTGCCTCCTGTTTGCTCTACAGTGTAAACACGGAAGCCAGCTCGATCCAGATCCAGATCTCGCTCTGTGCTCCACTCCGGGTTTTAGTTTTCTCGCGACAGGTCAGTAAGATGGCTGTGTCTCGCGGAGCCTCGTGCTGGTCTGGTTGATTTCTAGCTCGCGCTCTCGTTCTGTAACAGACCCCCCCACCCCCCCTCCAACACACACACACGCACGCACAGAAAGGCACAGTGACTGGTGTCGGTGAAATTCATTTCCCTGGCTCTGTATTTATACATTCTTTCTTTCACAAACTTTACCCTCTGTGTTTGAAGTTCAAACGCGGTCGCTGTGGATTACCGGACACCGGTGCGACCGGAGGAACAAGGGGGGAATGAACCGGGACGACGGGTATGTTGTTACAAATGTAATTTTATTATTATCCAATGCTTCTTCGGAGTTTAACTGCGAGCGAGTCGCCGTGCTGAAAGAGAGGTAAAGAAAGAGTGGAGGCGAGAGAGAGGGGGATATCATGGCCGCTCAGGTCGCCAGCGTCGCTGCTCTCAACACTAGCCCGCCATCCGAACTCAAAAAGCCGGACCGGGACCCACAGGACGAGTCGGTACCGGGCGAGAAGCAGCATGAAAACAAGGACACGGGACCTGACGCGGGATCTCCGGTTCAGAAGGAGCTGCAGGACGGGAGCGATGATGGGAACACTGGGGGAGGAGGGGATCCTGACATGAAGAACGGCAACGGGAATCTACCCAGGGTAAATAATAACAGCAGCAATCAGAATGATACAGGCGGGCCCGAAGGAAATAACCTGCCCGGGATGGGCCACCACCACCCCGGACCCTTTCCTCCACCTCCTTACGGCTACAACCAGCCCTACAGCCGGGGCCCTTTTCCTCAACATGGCGGACAACAAAGCCCTGGCATGGCAGCTGCATCGGGGCCGGGCATGATGGACCCTTACCCCGCTAACTCACACGAACACGGCTACCACAACAACTACAACAGCTACACCCCGTTCCAAAACAGGACTTCCTACCAGGGCCAGGGTTACGGGCCCATGAGCTCCCCGCGGAACAACCAGCCTCCGGCGGCTGGGGGGCAGCCAGGCAAGCAGCAGCAGCAGCAGCAGCAGCCAGCAGGAGGAACCACCGCTATGGCTGCTTCCTACAACAACCAGAGGTACAACATGGGGAACCAGCAGCCTACATCCACGCCAACTTTGAACCAGCTCCTGACATCCCCCAGCTCCGCCAGGAGCTACTCCAACTACCCCCAAGGAGACTACAACAATCAAGAAGGGGCCAACAAGGGAGTAGGAGATTTGAGCAGCAGTCAGTTTGGTGGGGTCCATCCGGGTTGGCAACAAAGGACCCACCACCCCTCTCCCATGAGCCCGGGAAACACTGGTCAACCAGGCAGCAGGAACCAGGTAAACCCCACCTGCCGCTCTCGCCTCACTTTGACAGTGCAAGTGGTTGAGAAGAGGCAACGTTGAGCTGCATTTTGCATTGGATCAGCCATTGTCTGTAAAGCAAGAGCTCTATAAAATGGCTGCCTCTCTGTTGCTCTCTACACCAGCCCTGCAATGGTTGTTTAAAGGGAGAATCGTGGTGGATATTCCGCGAAAGTCGACGCGGGGTTGTGTGCTCGGTGCGGGGCAGGAGTTTGACTAAGTAGATCAAGAGTTAGCGAGGAGGACTTGTGTGTATTACTGTGTGCGCGCGTGTGTGTGTGTGTGTGTGTGTGTGTGTGAATAGAGGAAGGGATGAGGTGATCTTCCCTCTCAAATCTCCTCTAGCTTTCTGTGTTGACATCAGTGCAGCTCCTGCTGGGTTTTTGTGTTTAGTTTTTTTCACTGTCAGGGTCTGCGGTCGAACCGCTTGTCTGTGATCCTGAGCTCCCCTCTGGAGGGTGTGCGCAGGGCCCGGGGGGTAAATAAAGTTGTTTCCGCGGCTGTCAGGGCTACAAACAGGATGCAAATGACAGCGATGACCGTTAAAAAGCATTTGCATAATTACACAGAGGGGGAGAAAAAAAAAATAGATCTAAAAAAAAAAAAAAAAGCGAAAGAAAATCGTTTCTTTTTCAACTAAATCCGTGCGCACTCGGTTCAAAATTGCGATCGGTGACCCGCTAATGACTCATCCCGACCGGGACCGCGGCTCGGTCGGACTCGGTTCGGCTTCTCCCCCGCCGCCTTTCACGTGGCTCCGCTCGCTTTCGAGTTGGCAAAGTGCAGATTGCCTTTGCTTTGGGATTTGAATTATGGAGGTAAAAATCCTGCTGTCAGAGCCAGGAGACAGTTGGTCTTGAGTTGACATGCGAGCTGAGATCTGATTGGCTCCCTGCTCCTCCGCTCTTGGCCATTTATAATTGCCTGTAATGGAAGGGCTGCAGAAAACCAGCAGCCCCTCCAGCCCTCCTCTATGTCCTGGTCATGTGTTCCTCCACGTTCGTTGGGTCTCATTTGGTGTCTTTTTAGTACCATTTAAACAATATTAACCGCCCCTTTTTTTTTTTTTTTACAACATGAATTGCATATCACGTTTATTTAGAAATCTTCTGTGGTCGCTAATATTATCTGCTGTATAAACACCAGAAACGGTACAAATTGATTTGCTTCTATTTATTTTCCAGCACAATTTTGCTTCCTCCCACTGCAGTAATTTGCATGCTGACTGTAGTGTTGTGAGTCTTGTATTATTTTTGTTTATATTCATGTGTTTAGCTGAACCCTCCCTCTCTCTACTCTACTCAGTCATTTCTATCATTTTCAGGGCACTAGGAGTTTTCTTGTTTTGTCTGTTTCTGTTTTGTTTTGTTTTGTTTTTTTTGCCCCTCCAAGTCCACCGACTCCAGCTCAGCAGATGGGGTAGGTGTGGTCACGTAGCCACCGTTTGCAGCGTCGCTCTCCGCTGTTTCCAGATCAGGTGTGCAGAAGGAGGCCCACGAGCTCGGATGTCTTCTCCTCCGCCATGTGACACTCGGACTGGCAGTGGTTCTGTTTACAAGCAAACCCCGAGGTGTCAGCCAAGTGTCACAGCTCTTTTTTTTCTTTCTTTCTCTTTTTTTAACTGTAGGTTTTTCAATTGCCTAATTTACTTCCACTGGCAGGGTTTCCAGGTCCCCAGTGATTACCTGCACCTCGGTGCACCTGTGGTGTTTTTACTCCAACCTCGTGTGTCATGGGGCAGCTCACCGCGCTCTGTATGACATTTAGTTTTTATTTTAGAATATCTGTGGAGTAAAATTGATGTGGGATTCTGTTCTATTAGATTGTCCTTATATTTACCTCAAAGGCCCTTCTACTCCTCATCCTATTCCACATTTTGTCATGTCACAACTAGAGACATCAATATATGTTTTTTAATAGAATAAAGTGATGCGTACTTTCAAAATCTTTTACAAAAACCTAAAAAATCTGAACAGTGTGGTGTGCATTTGAATTCAAAGCTGAGTAGAATTACCCAGGTGTCAAACTCCAGTCCTGGAGGGCCGCTGCCCTGAAACTTTTAGATGTGCCTCTGCTGCATCACACCTGAATAGAATAATTAGGTCATTAGCAAGACTCTGGAGAACTGATCTACACAAGAAGGAGGTAATTAAGCCATTTCATGCCAGTGTTTTGTACCTGTGGCACATATAAAACTGCAGGATGGCGGCCCTTGAGGACTGGAGTTTGACGGCCCTTTATTTGAACCAAGTCAGTTGGGTTACGTCTCTACTAGCTTTGCACATCTAGAAGTGGACGTTTTTCCTCGTTCTTTGTAGCACGACTTGATTGGATTTAGGTCTGTACTTTGTTTAGGCAATATTTTAGCGTGCTGTTTTTGTGGTTGTTTTCTAGTTTGAAGGCGATCCTCTGGTCTAGTTCCCACTGTTCCTGTTTAATCAGCTTTAATCAAACTCCAGTTTGTCTCCCATGAAAGTCCGGTTCGTTCAGGAAGGTGTGAACACACAATTGAACTCCAAAAAAGTGAACTCTGGTCTGCCTAAAAACCCAGGTCTCGGTTTGGTTGAAGTGAACTCTGGCGCAGGTCTATTTCAAACAGACTGAAGCAGGAAGAGGACTAGAGCAGGGCATTCTGAACAAACGTTCAGATTTAGTGCTAGTAAGAGAAATGGCTTGTGGTCTTTTACAGATAATGGAGAAATCCAATTACTGCTAAAATTTGATGGCTCGTCATTTATTTATTTTTTTACATTTAGTTTAGTTTATTAGTTTATTTATAACAGGGATAATGTGTAAAGCACATTAATTAAAGATGCCTTGCACCTGATTTAGCTTCAGCTAATTTCTGTCTGTTGACCCATAGCGGATAGTTTAATAAAGCCGTCTATCATAAAACATACATTGAAAAATTCCATATATCCTATTAAACAATCACTGTACAAAGTCATAAAATTACAGAGCATCTGCTCTGTAATCAATCATAGTGCCAAAATTAGTTTTTATTTTCCTGTTGGTTTTCCAACAACTCTTTCCTGGCATTATGACAGAAGTCCTTAAGATATGTATAAAGTTTAAGACTTTCATGAAAAAGGAAGTTGCACTCAGAAGGTTTTGTGTTGTTTTCTTTCAGTGGTTCTTGGTGCGGCGCCACCACAGGCGAGGAGGAGAACAGGTTTTTCAAAGGGTTTAGTTTGTTTGACACAGTGCTGCTAAAAATGGAACATATGTTTAAATTTTGGTCCCCAATTGAACCAAGTATACCAGGTGTGAAAACACCCTGACAGACCTCCTTCCTGGTGTTTCTCTTCCCGTTAAGCGTCTCTGTCTTCTTGTGCCCACAACATGATGCTTCCATCACCGTATGTCACAGTTGGAGTCATGTCTTTAAGGTGTCAGTTGTCTTCTAAGCACAGTGTGCTGCATCACAAACAGGAAGATTTGGTCTCAAATGACCAGAACATCTTCCTCCATGTACATTTGGGTCAGGTGGACAGCCATGTCAACTCTATCAGACTCATCCTGTCTCCAGGTGATTTCTGAGGGATGTTCAAAGTGTGGACCAACCCAACATTCCAGAACTTTTTCTGGGTTGATACCAACGAGACTAGTCCAGTACATAAACCTAGACGTCTACTTTGTCGTACTTCATTTGTAACAATGTAGATGAGGGATTTTTAACGCTTTCCCGAATCACAAGGTAAATAGCCTCCACTCACTGTGTTGTACTGTGCTGCCCTTTTGCATTGCCGTTTAAATGGCTGTAAAGGCATTCAGCTCACAATAATTTAAACCAAATATGCAAATACTTGGGCTGTGTTCTTGCCCTAACCGATGAGGAACACCACACAGCGTAATAATTTATTGATTTCCTGGATTGATCCGTCACAAAAGTTTTAAGCATTTTAAATGATGTCTTTTGTTCATCATTCAAATCAGTTTGTCTGTAAAGTGTCAGTTAAAATGTTTTCCAGATCACCGCTTGATGGCTAAGACAAAGCAGTGGGTACTTCCTCAAAAATCATCTCTGTAGTTTACAGTTGCGTAGTTGCATTTATAACTTTAACTTTGAGAAATGGATTCAGTTTGGAATTATAGTCAAATCAAATTTCTAATTTTTCCAGTTCCTTTTGCAACTTTATGTTGACAAAAATGCATCAGAGGTCAAATTTTCGACTCCGGTATTTCTGTTTGTTTTCACCGACGGTCGTGCCATTATGTTCGAACCGAGAGCAGTCGATTCAGCTACGCTTTGTTTTCTCTGGTTTGGCCAGGCTGGAGTCCTCCACTAATAATTGTGTGGGAGCTGAACTTGACGAACAAGGTTGTTGTTCAGAAAGAGCTAAAATATAAATAAGCATATTTCATTCAGAAGTTTGGCGGTAGCTTCAGATTTTTGCCGTTTTGAGGCTGTTTATAGTTTAATTTAAGGACACTTTTCCAAACTCCTAATGGCCACTTCCAGTTAAGTCAGGCATGTAGACGACTGAATGAAAACGCAGATGACATAGGAAGCGATGTAGTGTTCATGTAGTATTTTCCAACTGTTTTGGGTTTGCCATTACACGGACATAATTTGCATTGTCTGTAACAAGTTACGCTCTGGAGTCCTTTGTCAAACATTTGCATTTTTGTCTACCCAAAAGTTTTGTGTAAGTGAGCGACCAAAACGTCGTTACAGTGTAATCAAGATGCCAAAACGCCATTGTGTGCAACATGAGAGGCTCATTCTATGCCCCATTTATCTTAGAGGTCAGAGTCTTCTAATGTAATTCTTGGAGAACCAGCGGGGCTTGCTGGTTCTCTTTGTAACATTATTACAACATAAAGGAGGTGCTAAAACTTTATCACGTAAATTGGATGCCAAAATCCATTTACCGTGTAAACGGGGGACCAAAAAGTCGTTGCCAAAATAAGAGACCTAAACTCAACAAAACTTTTGCTTTTGTGGAAACAGAACCCTAGATACATTCCTGCTCCAACACTGATGGTGGCTCTCAAGGACTGGAGCTAAAGACTTTTCCTTTACAGTGTTGAAACGTTATTGTTGGGGTGGAAAAGAAAGCATCAACTGTGTGTGTGGATTGTTGTTTCGTCCTCTGTGTGTGTGTGTGTGTGTAAGATGGACTGGTGACGTATGCAGGGTGTGTACTCTGCCTCTTGCCCAGTGACTACTAGAGATTGGGACCAGCCCCCAATGTTGGAAGGATAAATGATTATAGATGATGGATATCATGAACAAAAACTGGAGATCTTTTATTAATTCAGCAAATTTGGAGGATTACCATCCAGTACTCTGCGTGAATAAAGCTTAGTTTGTAACCAGTGGGACCATTACTCTTGTGGTTCTGACATTTGAAGACCAAATAAAAAACCCATTGCTGCCTCTAACTTGTCTGAAGAAATTGTTTTGGAAGTATGGGCCCATAGAGTCAGCTGAAAGAAGACCAATACACTTTTGTGTTGCTTTCAAGAACCTCAAATTTGATTGTTTGGAAGTACTTCTGGTTGCGAATGACATAAACTCGTAGTGATTTAAAATTTATTTTGTTATATCATGATATTATTGTAGTGTCTTTTTACCAGAGGCTAGCATTAGCACTATTACCGTAACAACCAATTTAGTTACGATAAATTGCCCCAGAAGTTATTGTGATAGCCGATAATATTGTTGTTTTGAGACCATTTTCAAGTAATGTATTGGCAACGGCTTCACAATGCAAAAGCACATTCTGAAAGATCAATAAACTCTAAGTTCTAATGAACATTTAACACTGGGACTGGAAGACATTCTAAGAATACAAAAATAAATAAACTAAACAACAGAAACAACAAATCAAATGAATGGTGAAATTATCCTTAAAAAAAATAGGGTAATTTTTTTTAGTGATGACCAAGTCGTCACTGCGACGTGACGACTTGGTCATCCAGCTTTGGTAAAACTAGAGAGCAAAAAGAAATGATTAAGATTGTTTTTAATTATCATGCAATTAATTGATGTATTGCTTATTACAACACGCCTGGCTAGCATAATGTGAGAACCTCGTAGCGGTCAATGCATACTCTGTTAACTCTGTATAATGTCAAGCAATAAAATCCAGTGTGAGACTCTGAAGTTGCCCGCTAAGTTTTTCACATGCGCTAACTACCTTTCAAACACCTCCTGCTTAAATATTCTAAGACACACTCATATTGTATGGGTGACAGAAGCGTAGGATGATAATTTCACTATTTGAGCCTGTTAAGCTTACTAAAAGGTGGCAGAGGCTGAAATTTAGATGAGGGCAAAAAGGCAGCGTCAATCTCTAGTTTGACTGTGACTGTCGATTCGGGTGTTTTCCTACACATCTGAACTGCAGGTGGGGAGGATGCATTATCTTCACAGCTATGATCTTAAACAGAGTTTAAAAACAAAAAAAAAGCTAGTGGCGATGCTGCACAAAACTACGTCTGGTTGTGGGCAGTGCTTCATACCATCCTTTTGTTAGATGTAGTGGTTTCAGTTTAAGTGGCGGCTTTTTTTATTTTGACTACAAGTAAGTGCTCCTGGTTGCACTGTGCACTTTATTAAATGCTTTAGCTTCTCATTCATCAGCATGATTGGCCTTTTAATTGCTGCAGATATATCCCTTGTAATAATCCCACAGAGGATGTTTTTATTGTGCCTCTCACCTGCCTTGGGCCACGCGATCGATGGATTAATGTGTTAATTGAGTGGCTGCAGAGGGGCTAATATTGTGGGTTTTCATCATGATGGGCACATAAATGGGTTCCTGACAGACGGCGGTTGTGAGGGTTGTTTTGGATGGTGGTACGCCAGGTGGTTCCCCCGGCACGACACACGGCGGGGAGTAAGCCGTCAGGGATGCCCCCATCCCACACTGAGCATAAACTGAAGCAGCGGTGTACCTGTCAAAGAAATCCCCGCGCTTGAGGATATGAATGGAAACGGTGAACTCTCTTGGTTCATATGCAACCAAGAGAGGAGTTCTACCACAAAGTGGTTGAGTAAGCTTGCAGAAAAACATGTTATGGCAGCTTTATGTGGTTAAATTTGGTTTACCTGATTGCAGGCAAGGCTCTGGGTTGCCATTTTTAGGGTGCATTCACACCATACATGTTTAGTCAACTTTAATTGAACTCTGATTAGTTTGTCTAGAAAGTCCAGTTCGTTTGGGAAGACGTGAATGAGCAATCGAACTCTGGTCCGCCTGAAAACCTTCGTCTGGGTTCGGATGAAGTGAACTCTGGTGTGGTTCAAATGTACATGTGAACACCAAGCGGACTGGCTAACGCTCCAAAAGCAGGAAACGGACAATAGTGCAGGGCACTCTGGGTAAATACAATCAAAAGAAACATGTTAGTTTAGAACTAGTTGAGAAATAGCTTGTGGTCTTTTGCCAAAGAGAAATCCTATCACCACTAAAATCTGTTTTTGTTTCCATTTTATGAAGAAGAAAGTTGCTCTCAAGTCGTCTTCAGAGGTTTTTGTGCTGTTTTCTTCAGTGGTTATTGGTGCAACCCCACCACAGGCAAGGGAGGGGAACAGGTTTTTGCAAAGAGTTTGGTTCATTTGACACAGTGCAGTAAGAAACACAGCAGCTGAAAATGGAACAAATGTTGAAACCGGACTATCAGTTGTGGAAATAACCTTAAAATGCTAACAATTCATTAATGGCTAAATAAATTAATTTATAGAAACAATAACTCTTCTGTGCATGTATAATATATAATCAATATTTGTAGAAATTTCCGTGGAATGTAACTGTAAATTATTCTCTGGAAATCTGAAGATTCACAGTGTTATTTTATATAAAGAATAAAATATTTTAAAGAACATTCAGCTTGGGAAGCTGAAATACCTTGCATGGTGGAGAGCAGATGCCCTAGTGACAGTATTACTACACACAAAGCAGCCAATCCAGGCGCAGTTGTTTTCTTTGGCGTTGATTGGCTGTACTCCTCAGAGCGAAGAGAAGATATTAGCTTCTGTGCTAGTGCTAAGCTGTTTTCTACAGTGTGCATTAATGTATATTTAATTAGTGTCTGAACTGTTAAAATACGCAGCTCTACATGTTATGGGGGAATCTGTGAAGATCTGATCAGGGATCGTTTAATATGGAGGTTTTAGGTAAAGTTTCTGAAGGTGAACCTGAAGAGAAGATGTTGAATTCAGCTAATTATTGCTCTATCTCTTTTCTTAGGAAATCTATCGATTGGTAAATTAGCCAAAAAAATCGTTTGAAAAGCTCTACGGAAAATTTTATTAATCATTTTTTTCTTAATTCTCTTGGCTTAAAAAAACAGTTTTACAAGATCAGTTTGTATCCAAGGCCATTGTTTTCTCTGACTTTGGATCAAAACTAAAGTTAAAGTGACACTGATCAGATGATGGTGATTTTTTTTTTTTTCCGGTTCTGTCAAGCTCTGATCAGCCAATGCATAATCCTGTGGCTTCTTTAAGAATAATTAAGTGTTCTGAATATTTATTTCTAGTTTCCCCCACCTGGAGTAGTTATTAATTATTCACATTTCAAGGTGAAGTCAAAATGTTATGGAGAAAAGATGGTGTACAGCAGGACTTTTTGATCAGTTTTGGAAAAGATATTGAAATTGTAGGCCGACTTCTATCACTTTATGTTGGTTGTTTGTGTTAACAAGATTAGCGACGTTAGCATTAGAAAAACAGCAAAGATCCCCCCTAGAAAACTTAAGGCTAATGGTGCTAGTGCATTTTGTGTTAAAAATGTTAAAAGTTTACAGGAAATGTAATAACATGACATGTTATTGCAAGGCATTGTTGAGAATACTTGATAGTATCTCGAATTAAAATTGAAAATTACCCATATCTGTCAAGCTGTAAACACGCCAGCAACCTGTGACGCATTTTGGTTCAACTTTAGTAAATGTGACATAAAGTTGCAACTACATAGTTAGTTGGAATAACTGTCAAATAAATGAATTAGATCATGTTATAGATTTTTGCTTCAAATGTCTATTTTCAGAAGCGTGAATCTCATGTCATGCTTCCATATATTTATTCTAGTAATTGACAAATATTTTCTACAGTATCATCTCTTTAATGTGCAAAATGATATATGGGCTCAGTAGGAAAACCTAAATAATCTAATCTGCTACTGCCGGTTCAGTTGTCCTGACAACCAGAACAGCACTTTTCCAAATAATTTGTGTTCAGCGAACGCACCACGAAGTTCCAGCAAAACACAAAGAGGAGTTCGGATGTGAAAGAGTTAAATAGGGGGAAGGTTACTTTCGACTTTTAAGTCTTCACTGCTGAGTAATGATTCTCCACAGGCCACATGGACAGCACGCTGCCTCCTGGCAACTCGGTGTGTGTGGGTGCGTATGTGTGCGTGTATATGTGTGAGATACTGGGGTAGTGTTTGCGGAAGAGGGAGAAACGGTGTCAGTGATACCCAGGGGAGGTAGGAGGGGCGGGGGGGGGGGTTTGTGAATGATCTTCGTCTGCCCCTGACAGCTGTGTGTATTTGTGTATAAAGTACGGCAGTTACTTTGTGGTTTGTGTGTGTGTGTGTGTGTGCGTGCGCCGCCTCAGGAGCCTCTCCTCTCTGACCTGCTCTTACTCCACGTGTCACCAGCCATCCGTCTTTGTGTACCAACATCAGCCTTTTTCACGCCGCTGACAACCACAAGGCACAGTCATGCTTTCAGAGCCCGCCTCTCGTTGTTGTTGTTGTTGTTGTTGTTGTTGTTTTCAGGAACAGTCCACTGGGGAAATGTTTTTATTTCAAATATTAAAACAAAAAGGAGTGAAGAGGAGCACCTCCAGGTTCGCTGGGTTTTCAGAACGGTCAAAAACTTTCAATTTGCCGTGTTTTCACACCTGATACAGGGCGTTCACGCATCCTTAAAAAGTCTTAAATTTATGTACCGTATTTTTTGGATTATAAGCCGCTTCTTTTTTCCTACATTTTGAATCGTGCGGCCTATAGACCGGTGCGGCTTTTCTGTGGATTTTTCTTCAACCACTAGGGGGCTCTTTAGCAGGAAGTGAATCATTGGAAGTCAAAATTGGAAATCAAAGAAGAAAGTGCTAATTTTCATTTAGAACAAGCACATTCTAGCAGCAGGCACGACGGAGAAAAGTTTTCATGGTGCAGCTTTTAAGTTGAGAGCTATCGATCTGGCAGTACAGGAGGGAAGTAGAGCCGCTGCACGTAAGCTCGGCGTGAACGAATCCATGGTTCGGCGTTGGAGACGCAGGGCTGCGTCCTTAATAATTCCTGCAGATTTATTAGGACGCAGCCCTCTGCTGGGTCCTTATGGAAAATCGAGAGCGGCGGAGATACCCGCGGCTTTTAGCCCGGAGCAGCTTAAATATCTATGTTTCCAGTTAAAGAAAAAAAAAAAAGTAGGTGCGGCTTATAGTGAGGTGCGCTCTATAGTCCGGAAAATACGGTATCTAGAATCAACGCCTTAAAAAATCTTAAATTCTAAAGTTAAATCTAAAATAATATCTATAGTTAAGGCATTAACATGTCTTAAATTCATTAAAAATAATAATAATTTGACGTTAAATAGCGTAATCAAGGTTTTACATTTTGTCATGGCAAGACAATTCAATCAAGAGGTAATTAGCTGCTAACATGCCCTTTGCTAGCTAGCCAGCTTTTTTATATCTAACATAGGTAAGTGCGAATGTATCACCAGTTGGCAGGACGACGTTTGTTTTTTGCCACTGACTCATTCTGGAAGGCAGCAGGAGCCCACCATCATTTTTTTCTGTCTTAAATTTCATTAATGAGGTCTTGAAGAGTCTCAAATTTGACTTGCTAAAACCTGCAGAAACCCTGCTGATGGTCCACTAAGCACAACTTCCTTCTTCTGATATTAGTGGTTTTAGATAGCGAAGAAATGATTAATCGATTTTATTGTGATAAATTTATTATTGAAATAATCGTCAACTAATTTAGTAATCGACTGATCGATAACTGGAGCACGGACCCAGAAAAAGGTTATTTGATGAAAAACACTACATATTTTTGAACCAAAACTGTATCAATACACATACTCTTTGTTTTTATGTTGAAAACACCATTGACTGTAAATACCTAGAACTGCTCAACTGGCTGAGTTTGAGCTTCACTCAGTTTATTAAAATTCATTAAAGGAATTCTATGTCATCGCATATTAGGCAATAAAATGTTTTACCTTTTTAAAAAAGGCATTGAAGTATTTGTTCATTTTTAACGTATTTAATACTGTTTTAAGAAGTGCTATGTGGATAAATAAAAAAAATCTGTAGAATGGGCCAATTTTATTTTATCTGGTTAATCGTTGAATAATCGACTCTCTACTACAATAATTGTTGCAGCCCAAGTTGTAGGATTTTTCTTTTGTCTTTGATAAAAGACTCAGTCATTTCTCCTGTTAGCTCTAGGCTAGCTTATTTGTTTTGGTTATATCTACCCATAATGCCCTGCGTTGTAGTCCCCTTCCTGCTTTTAGAGGGGACCAGAGTTTGCTTTGTTGGTCCCCATCAGAGTTCAATTATTCGTTCTCACCTCCCCAAACCAACCGGACTTTTTGAGAAAACCAACTAGAGTTGAATTAGAGCGAACGAAGCAGGGCCGATGTGAATGCACCCTGAGAAGTTAATAAACACATCCAGATAGTGAAAAGGCCGTGATCTGAATAATTGTACGCTCTGCGTTGCGTCTGACTGTACAGTGGCAGAACCAAGCACCTCATGGACAAATGTCAGACTCAGGCTATTGCACCAGGGCACGCTGGAATGTAAAAGTAATTTATTTCTTTTGACATTTACCTTCGAAAATGCTCCAGATTAGCATAGTAATATCCTCCTTGGAGCCTGTGCGGGACTGGCTCATTTACATGACGTATGGGGGGTTTGGGGGGGTTTTTATGGAATAAAGTGGTTAACCTTTAAATAGGTGCAGTTGTTGATACTCCAAAGGTAGAGACTGATGCTCCTTTCCTCCTCTTATACACATTTCACCTTTGATCTGCACAGGAAAAGGCTAATGGCTTAAATATCGAGCAGAAAGGCAGCAACATGAGCAATGCTGGAGCTGCTTCAGGTTTTGTTCTCATATAGGTTAGATTATAACATGTTCTTAAGTCACACGGTGCCATTTAGGGCCTTGTGATTTCTGTAAAGTGGAAAACAGACAGAATCACAAAATTTAATCAAATGAAAAGGGATCCACAACAAAGTGGTAGTTTCTGAGGTGTTTTGGCCGCTGCATCCTCCTGAACCTGTCGTTACCTAACCAGGTAACGACAGGTTAGGTTGGCTTGACTAACTCGTTTATAAAGACGGAAAGTAAAGATTAGTGATGGTGGAAAGGCTCTGCAACACTAGAACTCTCCTTCAGTGGAGATGTGTGTGACTGATGGAAGAAATAAAAACAAAGGTTCTGTTCATTATGTAAGAGTGCACAGTGTAATTTTCTTTTTCTTTGAGACTTATTTTGCTGAGTTCAGTCCTAAAGTATTTCACAAGAATGTCCATCTTCTCCACATCAGTAGGCCCTATAAATTTGTTTTATGTTTTGTATTTAATTTTTTCCCTGCCAAAATCCCACTTTTTCCATTTTTAATTTTTTTTTAATTCCTCCTTTTCCACTCTAACCATATTAATAACCCAAAAAGAGTGAACGGAAACATCCGTTCTACCAAAGTCTGGATGAAAAAAGTCCTCAGACTGGTGCTTTGGTCTCAACTAGTCCTGTTTTGAAAGGCAGTTTTGTTTAGAGACTTAAATTGTATTTGTTGTTTCTGTTGTTTATCTATGTTGAATATTTAAAATGTCTTCCAGTTCCAGTGTTAAATGTTCATTAGAAATTAAAGTTTTACCTTTGAGAGTGAGTGCTTGCATTATTATGCCCGTTACCATTATGAAAATGGTCATAACACAGTATTGTTAACATTATCAGGTGTGTCCTGATACAACTTTTTTACCCACGATACGATTCCGATATCGCAGCTTTGATTTATCGGTAGGTACCGACATTGATGGCTGCGAAATCAGCACAAATCATACATAGTTTCCTTACTTATTTGGTAAAGTGGGATGTTAGAAACGGCTTCATCAGGTGATGTTACTCAGAGAACAATAGTCAACAACAATTGGTTTGAGAACAACTGAGACCTTTCTTACTAACCAGTGGGTCTGCCAGAAGGACACAATGTAGCTGGATAAAAATTGTGGGGTGGACTAGATGATGGAGTGGAGTGCTGCTATTGTTGTGCTTATAGATGTAGACTGAAAAAAGCCGCCACTCGTTTTTTTTTTAGCTGATATCAGACTAGCATTGGGCGTTCAGCATTTATCGTGATAAATCTCACGTCATGGCAAAATGTTTTATTTGTTTTTGTCACAATAAATTGCAATAATGATGTTTAAAGTCCCTCAAAACTGTCAGTATTGTCTGGATTATTTTTACATATTTTCTCCGCTGTTTGGTCAATGAAAGTATTAATATTAGTGAATTTGAAAGTACAGTTAACTGCAGTCACTGGATGCAGTTTTGTGATAACAGTCACACTGTTTCTAAGTGACTGGTATCCCAAGGAAGCGTATTATAAATGGGAATGTTTTTCAAGTGCCATGTGGTAGCAGCCATAGAGTTACCTGGAAAAGGAGGAATAAACAGTTCTCATCGCCACTTTTATCGTTATCACAGTAGCACCACAAAATATTGTGATAAAGCTGCAAGGGGGGAGTTTGTATGTGAAGTGTGCTGGTATGCCTCCTCACTTCTGATTTGCAGATTTGCATCAGAATGAGCAGGTGTTCTGCAGTATGCAAATAACCGACCTCACTGGTTCTAACGGTCCTGCTCCGTTCATCCGTCACACGGCCGCTAATGTTGATCCTAACGACGTTAACCGTATTACTCCTAGATACAGTTATGACAGTCGGCTTTAGATTCTGTCTCCTTCACATGGCTTGTGTGTGTGGGCGTGTGTGTGTTATCAGTGTTGTGTCTCTCACCATGAGACAGTCAGTGTCAGAGCCAGGTCCTTAAGTGGTTCTGCCTCATTCAGCAGCGTGTGTATTTTTGGCATCTTAGTGAGTGACACACTTTCTGTAATGGGTCGTCCAGGGTGCCGGTGGTCATCCTGAATAAGCATCCTTCCCAGCAACGTGTTGCCATGACGTAACCGTCGTCGCCTCGCCTTGGAGTCACTGCTGCCCAAGAACAAACTGGATAAATTCAGAGGCCTGCTTTTATTCCATGAGCTTTTTCCTTAAAAACACGAAGTTTTCCAGGATTACGTAAATCAAACTGCTTGTGTGGGGGTGTAGGGTGGGGTGGGAATAAATACATTTCATATCAGTTCAAAAGACTAAAAAATAAACCAAACTGAAGAATATATTTATAATTTCAGCATGTCATACACAATATCATTCTAGTTAGAGATAGTTTTCCCCATTACGTACCGTTTTTATTTATTTCAGTTAACAAAAGTGTTGTATTTCATTTCAGTTTTTGTTATTTCATTAGTCATAGCCATCTAAAATAACCTTGTGTTTTAGTACTTATTTATTACAGATATACTCTACATGCTGGTCCAACTCAGAGCCCTTCAGGTAACTCCAAATAAAACAGCAGCCACCTCCACTCACTCCTTGGAATCAGCCGCTGTCACCTGGAAATAGAAGTTTAGGCTGACGACTTGACAGCTGGCAGTCTGGGTGGATGTTCACTCTTTGGCGTGTGCAGCTGTAATATTGAACTGACAGGCCTGGCAGCAGGGAACCTGCTTTTATTTTTATTGGATGGCCTCGGTGAGCTGTTTTGATCTACCTGATAGGACTGTTTTTCCCACTCAGTACACAGAATCTTTCAGCTGGTACTGATATTTTTATTATTATCCACCAGGTAGTGTTGTGCGCCAGCCAGTGCTGTTAGATTGAAAGTAAGATGAGTTCCTTTTAATGGAAGGATGTGTGAATTGATTTTTTTCATCCTTTATATGAGGATGGAGTTGTTAAGTTCTTGTGTAGCTTCCTGACCCATCAGAATGTCTGTCTGGTTTGTATTTCTCCCTGTGGTTGTTAAATTTCTCTATAAAATTGAAGCTTTAGAAAAAAAACTTGTCAGGTTCTTACAAATGTTTTGCTGTCGACCTAAAATTAAACAGATCTGATGGTGTTTTTGTCTTTATACCCCACATATGATTTTTTGCTCACAAAAATAAATGCGCTCACATCAGTCCCACTGTACTCTCTGGTTTTTGGCACAAATACAACGTCATATACAGGAGGTTGCTCTTAAAGGCTGAGTGATCAAGCAGTGCGGCTTTTACTTGATGCATAACATTGGTGCATTATTCTCTGAAAATGAGCCTTTATATCTGGATTTTATAAAAACTGACACAGGTGAACCTTCCCAATCGTCTGTTTTGAGTGATGGGTGGGGTTTGCGACCTGTGCCAAGGTGCACGACGAGATGCCGTGCCAGCGGGGACGGCGCGATTGTTTTTATAAATGCTATTTTTGTGTGAACCTACTTGCTGTGATAGTCAGTTACTTTGCTGCTTTTGCGCCTTGAATTTTGTCATATATGTAGGGCCGTTTGAAACTTGTTTTGTCTTCCACATTCCACTTTTTCCGTTTTTATGGTTTTTTTTTTAAATTCCATCTTTTTTCTATTTTAGCCATATTTAGTAGCCCATATTTATTAACCCAAAAGTATTTAATTGTGGCGAGAATTAAAAAAGTCGAACAAATCCGTAGCTAGAAGTCGGCATTTACTGAGAATCCGTTTGACAAATATAGCAAACCGCTGTGGTTCTACAGAACAGTAGTTCTACAAGGTATTGGTGTGTTTCTGCACAGCAAAGTTTGTTAAATTCTTTCCTTACGGAATATCTGACTCCAGACACACAGCAATAAGCACTTTCAACTTTCGCTTCTACTAATTTATTATAAAGTCCAAGAGTTAGCAGACATGACTCGCTGCAGCTAGCTAGCTTCTTCTCTATGTCTGTAAGTTGTTGTATCCTTGTACCTCCAGTCTGGACAGAAAATGTTCTTCTGATTCATAAAACTTTCTGCCCAGAACCTTGCGCCAAGCTTTGAGTTATTTGGGTTTTTTTTGCAAAGGAAGAAATTGTTGTTTCAGAACCTTTTTTTTGACCATGGCTAACCCGTTAGCTGAGCTGATGCCGAGCCCCACCTAACCAGGTAACAGCAGGTAGAGGAGCTGCAGTGGCCAAAAGACTACAGAAACTACTCTTTAACCTTACCTTACCTATCAGATATCATCTAATTTAGTAAAATTCCACATTTTAGTGTGGATTCCATGTTGTTTATTAAATTCCATGAGTCCATTTGTGTTTTCCATATTGTGGAAATCATAGTGCCCTAGTTGTGGACAATAAAGAAATTTCTATATGCCTGCACCTCCTCACGCCAGGTTCAATGTGTCAACCTTCTTTGCCACTACTGTTACTGGTGTATAAAAAAATTCTATTTAAAACTAAGAAACAAATGAAACTTAGCCTGGTGTGAGGTCAACTCAAGCCTGGCAGGCTGCCAGGCTTATAGCACACTCGGGGAAACCCTGAGTTCCAGTTGTTTGTATTTTAGTTTTTGGTGTTCTCATCCCAGTGTGTCAGATCCCATCCGTCCCTCTCCACTGAGCAGCTCTAGAAGTTGTTGTGAACAGCTGGGTGAACATCTGGGTGAGTGAGGTGCCGGTGCCTCTGCTCTGGGTGGATGACGTCGGCGGCGGCGGCGGCACCACCTCCTCTACGCTGCACTATCGTAATCTTCACTCTTACTCTGAGTCATGGAGCAGTCAGAAGGGACGTTTTTTTTTGGTGTGTTTTTTGTTTTTAATCGGTTCACATTAATCTCTTAATTAAGAACACAACCTTTTATTTGTCTTGCTTATTGCAGACAGCTGTTTCAGACTCACAGTTTGGACATAACAGTAAGATAAATGTAATTTTTTTCTTGTGATATTGTTGCCTTTAGACCTTAAACGTACACATCCACCGCAGCTTTTCTTTCTGTTAAAGCTTATTGAACAGTCGCCGCCGTGAGTTTGTAGTGCATTTCTGTGAAAGTACAACTGATTGTATCAGCTGAACAAAATCTTGATTCATATCAGCCTTCCAACCGCACTGCAGCGCGGAGAGCTGAGCCATGATGAATGGAACGGATGAAGCTGCTGCTGCTAACCCGTCTCCGCTCCACAGCCAGCAAACATGATTTGAATTCGGTTCTTTTAGCTGATTTTCTTTAAAAGACATAAATACATTCAGAAATAGAAATGTTTTTTCACATCGTCAGTCGTCCATGTTGCTAATTACCATATGCTGCAATCAGGCGCTTTTATTTATCGGATAGGACAGAGGGCGCCAACTGGTGGACCTCCAGATTAAAATCAAGCTGGAACTTGGCCAACCGCTAGAAGTTAATGTAGGGATTTTGATTCAATACTTTTTTTATGCAGAAAGTATAAAAACAGTTGACCTGTTCCCACCTTTTAGGCAGTTTTTGTTTGACAGAATGGCAAACTCCAGTCTGACAAAGCGAGATCACGCTGCTTCAGTTTTAAAACAGTACTTGTATGTTTTAACCTTCATACTCCAAATTGAGCACAAGTGTTACTGTTCTACTATTTTATTTTCAGGTATTTTTCTGCTCATACCTGAAAATGTATACACTGTTAAAGCAATGTATTCCACTTAGGCTGTTCAAAATGTCGTCTCAAGGCATTTTAGGAGTCATTTCAATGCTGTCATACACACATCCTAAGTAGAAACTGGTTAGAAGGTTTTCTGTCTAATATTGCATTGAGTCATTGACTTGCAGCATTCACTCCTCCTGGATGAGCACGTAGAACAGCAGACGGTCGCTAGCATTGTGCTATTGACTTTACAGTGATCTCTCATACAAAGCATGCATGTAGCGACAGCAGAGAGAAAAAACTCCCCTTTAACAAGAAGAAACCTCCAGCAGAACCAGAACCTGGCTCAGTGTTCTGCTGGGAGGAAACCAGGGGCTCTGAGGAGACGGAACACAAGAGAGTGCCAGTGAAAAGATGCAAAGAGAAATCGAAGAGATGGTTTAGCTTCAACTCACCTGAGTTGCAGGTTAGAAGCTCTGTAGCATACTAAAATAATAGAAGGTTGCAGGTCGAAATAGCTTTTAACGGAACATGGAATTTTTTTCAGTCGATTTTCAGCAATAACCTCTGTATTTAGTCAAGTTAAATGAAGGTTTATACCAAGTTGGAGCTACAAGTGTTATTTTGGTGTTATAAATTTTTTTTTTTAATTTTAGATTTTCTCTTATGTTATAAACAAGGCTATTAGTTCTGCACATAATGTTTGAGTTCTTCAAAAAATGAGGGGGAAGCATGTTTAACACCTTAAGCCACAGCAATCTGCTTCATTTGTGACGCAGAGTAACGGGACCTCTAGCTGTTGATTTGTTAAAAAAAAAAAAAATCAGTCACGCTGTAATTGCATACTTCTTGGATTTATAAATGAGGTTAAAATGGGATTCGGAAAAATTAAAACAATTTAAAAAGGTGGAATTTGGGGAAAAGCGAAACGAAATTTAGGGAACTAATAAACCGTATTTCATAGGACTGCAGTTCCGTTGCTGCTGTGATAGTGACGGACCCCAGTGCTGAAGTGGAGTCGGGGGGTTTACAGACAGCGGGATATCCCATGTCACAGTGACGCGGTGCGTATGACTCCACCAGCGGTCTTAGACGGCTGGCCGGTGTGTCGTGTTGCGTGTTTGTGGGGCTCCTAGGCAGAACACTGGCGTGCGCGCGCGCCAAGCCGAGGCCATGTGGCGGATTAAATTGGCAGCAGTTGTTTATCGTCTCTCCCCTCGTGGTCCATCTGCTGCACTCGGCCCTGCCGCCTCAAGCTTTTCTGTCAGGCACCGCCTCGCCGCCTTCCTGCTCCACCCTCCTCACCCTCACCTTCCGTCGTCGTGTGCGTCTGGCGCTCGCGCGCGCACGCTGTTCTGAATCCACCGTTGGCGCGGGCCATGACACAATATTCTCAGTTCAGCATCCTCTGCCAGCGGGCTTCCCTTTATGCAGATTAGCCATGTGCTAATTTTGGTCATTTATTTATTGTTTAACTACGGAGGAGGAGGAGAGGGAACAAGAGAGGAGAGATTTCTCTTGAAGTGATTGATGACTGGGCTGAAGCACTGTTTAGTGCACAGAAAGACACAGAAGTTCAATGCTTATCTTTTTTATTTTCATTTTAAGAAACAGGAGTCATATCAACAACACTACAACCCAAACAGTTTTCATGTCAAACGTATTTAATGTTTTGTCACAGCAGCATTTTTTTATTTGGATTTATCTGATAAATTAAGATGGAGTGATGCATAATTGTACAGTGGAGGAAGCGTTATTATTTTAGTTGAGCGTTGTGTATTTGTTCACCTTTTACTGGACTTAAAGTAGCAAGTTTCTGAGGTCTCATCCAACTTCAGACTTAGAGATTCTGAATTAGATGTAGGTCTGGACTTTGACTGGGCCATTCTAATAGACAAATATGCTTTGATCTAAATCCTTTCATTGGAACTCCACCTTTATGCTTCAGGTGATAACATTCTCCACAAGAACAGAGAAATGTTTTCGTTTATTAAGGCTGCAAGACCTAGAGTAAGGTATCTGTCCAGGACATTTCAGACTTCACAAAAAATGTGCTGCTTTGTAAATGTAAGCCAGGAGTGTGTCAAGTAGCGTTGTGCCCAGCATCCCAAACTGTATTTTTGTTTTTCAAATACTTTAGATAGACACTTTCTATACAGTTTGTATTATGTTTAATATCAACTCTATTCATGACATTTGCTCTGTTTAAGACAATGACAACACTCAAACAGTGCAAATTTGACGTTGTGCTGTGCTGCAGGCATTTTTGTCACTGGTTTGTCATGTAAAAAAACTTTTATATCGGTGGATTATTTTTGACAGAATGGGTGATGTCCGATATTGTATTTCAGATCTACCTTGTGTTTGTCTCGTGTACAGTTGGGTTTGTAGATTTTATACATGGCAAAATGTGTTTCAGTTATGAATGCTTCCCGCTGTAACACCCTAGAAGTTTTCACTGCACAGGACTAAACTCATATTTTGTGTTTGAGAGTAACATTTGCGATTCCTTCCCGTTTAAATGCAAACTTCCAAACCCTGACCATTGATGTGTGTCTGCCTCTTTCCCTGCTGAGCCTCAATGCCGCGACAGGTACATAAAGCTGCTGTAAAAATATTCTCACTGCCAGAAGAATATCGACCCAAATTGTATTTAGGGAGGGTGTTTGGAAATTATACGGCCGCTGTGATCTACAGGAGGTTTTTTCTGAATGACAAATAGATTTTTTTTCTGTTTCCTCTCCCCAATTTTTATTTTTTTCATTGTTTGTCCTTTATAAATAGTTTGCGTACTGCCTGTTTTTTCACATGGCATCAGAGGACGCTACGCAGCTGATCCATGCCTCTGTGCCACATTTTACCATTGACATAGGTGGCTCTGTCCAAGCAGCTTATTATGAAAGACTGATGGTGTGTTTCTGTTCAGTTAAGAAGGAAAAAACAGTTGCTTTAGAGTGTGAGGCGGTCTTTGCCTCAGTTGGACACGTGCACCTGTCTGAAATAGACTCTGCTCTCCAGCACTCAGCTGAGCTGCTGTATTGTTTGGCGTGGCGTCAGATGGGGGGTGGTGGGTGGGGTGTGTATGCGTGTGTGGTGGGGGGTTATGGTGTCCTTCCTTCCAGACTGGGGTTAAAAGTGCAACAGAGGTCACAGGAGATTTCCTAGCAGGGCCTGCTACCTCTTCCTCCCCCCCTCTGCCCCCCACAGAGTGGTCCGTAATGACCCCAGAGACCATAGTAACACATATACACACACCCCAAGCCTTCTCTGTCCTGGACACATACACACACACACTCTCCTGAACCTGGAGGAGCTCAGGAGAGTGTGGCCTGGGGGAGGCTAGAGGGAAAATGTGGAGTGGAATACGTTATCTTGGATAATGTTGGTTGACCGCACTTACAGCTTGTTGATTTATGCCAACACCTAGAGTGTTTCCCAACACACGGTTCTCCTGCTGCGATCCCCTCCACCCCTCCCATCCAACTCCACTCCCCCTCTCTCATTGCTGCTCTGTCATTCATAAGATGCCAAGGCCTGCTGCTTTCTGAAAGCCCAGGAAGAGCAGGGCCTGGCCCGGGTTCAAACAGCAGCGCAGCTGGGACCTGTTACATTTTCGGCAGGCTGCCCTCTCTTCTCCCACCCCCATCCCCACACACCCCCCCAGCTATAAATAGCAACAGCGGTTGTCTCCCTCAACCGAGGCAAAGAGGTTTTTTGGGGGGGGAAGAGGAACTGGAGGAGGGGGAAAAAAAAACACTCACAGATTAATAACCGTGGGAAGCAATGAAAGCTTTGTGTCTGCTACCCGAGGTCAGCGGGCCAGGAGGTGTCGCTACTTCAAAGCCTCCCTTTGTGGCTCGCAGCTTCAGATGGTTCTGCGGTGGGTTTGATGGGAACATGTAGGGGCTGCCAGGGATGTGATGAGCTGACATTAGATTTCAGATTTCTGGTTCATTTTCACAAGAACTTCAAGGGTCTTTAGTACTTTTGCGTCTACTGGAGGAGGGGGTTGTTGTCTGTTTTTTTGGTTTTTTTTGAGGCATTTCTTTAAAGTCCCTCAAACGTACGCACACTTTATGGTCCTTTGCTCCAGCTGTTTACAGATGAGAGGTTGCATCATCCAGCTCAGTCACGCTGGCTGCCGAAACCTCGCGGCGCTCCAACCCGACCCGGCTCCAGCTGAGAGTTGGCGGGCCCGACTCCAGACGCCGCAGACAACTTCCACTTCCCTAACAATATTTTCACAGAAACTCTCCCCAACGTGTCTGCTGTAACAGTATCCACCCACTGGCACAATGATCTCCTGGGCAGGAAAAATGCTCCTGGCGGATGTAGTGGGCTCGTTCATTCATTCTTAGCCAGTTTTTTTCCCCGTTTCTACTGGGAAAGTAAATCCACTTGTGTTTTGTTTTCCTTTTTTTTTTCTTTTTTCTTCCCCTTCGGCATTTTGTTCTATTTTTGTTTGATTATACTGTGACGGGTTTATGAGATGATCCTCACAAGACACTTGCTTGTCATGCCATTGCCTGTATTTGTCAATGAGGAGTTTAAATAGAAATGGTTCCAGAAGTAGGCTTTAAAACCTTGTTTTCAGGGTCTGTTGTATGAATGCTTGTTGATGACTGTAAAGTCTGATGGTGACTGTCCAATAGTGACAGTAGATCCGATAGTGACCTGAGACACTAAATTCTGACACTGATGGTAGATTCTGTAAAGTCTGACACTGACTTTACAGTCTTTACAGAGTGTACTGTAAAGATTAAAAGTGTTGGTAGATACTGCAAAATCTGATAGTGACAGTAGATGCAGTAAAATCTGAAAGACAGTAGACACTGTAAAGACTGACGGTGAGAACAGACACTGTAAAGTCTGATGGTGACTGTAAACACCAACCACCCCAACAAGTTTTTTCTTTACACTCTTAACGCCATAGTAACATGTTTTCTTCATGTGTCCTCCAGCCTCCCAGCCCGATGGACCAGGTAGGGAAGATGCGAGGCCAGCCGTACGGAGGGCCTAACCCCTACTCCCAGCATCAGCAGGGCCCTTCCTCTGGTCCAGGACCCCAACAGGGAGGCTCCTACCCAGCCCAGAGCTACGGACCTCCGGGTCCCCAGAGGTACCCAATGGGGATGCAGAGTCGCACACCGGGCACCATGGGTGGTATGCAGTATGGGCAGCAGGTCAGTATTGCACCAAAGCTTTCATCTTTTTGAAACAGCGCAAACATCTGTTATATTTCTATGTACGACACAGGCACATTAAACTCAACAAATGTCATCTCAAAGCGTTTTACAAGACAAACTGCTCCAAATATATATCCAATTATATGGAACTCAATTTGGTCTAAATTTAATCTAAATTAATTTGATTTGTTCCGGTGCATGCAGTCCAAACTAACATTTGGGTTTGTAGCAAGAATTCCTGCAAACTGTGTGGGCTGTTTGTTTGGAAATTAATGAGGAAGATTAAATGATGCTCATAATGTGGCATTTTGGAACGAGTGATTAGGCAAGGTGACGTGAGAAAAGTCACTGTAGACTTTTATCTCTAAAAAAAGAAAGTATTAGGGGTCATTTAATGGACGTAGCTTGCAGAATTTGAGATTATATTGTCAGAATACCGTTTGAGAATTTAATCCTGCCCTGCTGACAGTGGTTTCTATTTCATGAAAACCACTTGTATAAAAATTGATTTGTGGATTTGCACATTTTTTTGTGGAACATAACTCCAAATAACTAGTGGAAAGTTGGAGGATTCATGGATAATTTCATAGAGTATATCTAATACATTCTATAGAAAATTCAGCTCAGAAAGCTTTAATACTTATGAGCAATGCTACTTGAGAAGCCAATCCAGGAACCTCATTTATTTTCCTTGGCACTGATTGGCTGAAACCCCAAAAGTGGAGATAAAACTGTAGATATTAGCTTGCTTATGTGTTACTAGCTAGTGCAGTCACCATTGTGGACATTAATGCATATTAAAGTATATTTGGTTTTTGAACTATTAAAATAAGTAGCTATAAGTGTTTTTAAGAGTGATGCTGTCTTTTTGTGGGGGACTCTGGTCCATAAGCCCCATAAATCCTGGGTGTCACCTCTGCACACATTCATTTGGGGGAATACCAAATATAATAATATAATTGTAATATGCTAAAGTCAATGGAAACACAGACAACATGTTGTCCACCTTCTAAAACATTTTTATGCTGTAATAAACAACAAGCCTCACCAAAGATATTACCAGCATAAACGTTGTGATTGTATTGAGCTTCAATAACTAGGTAGTGTTTATTGCAATGCCTGCAAATTTTTATTTATTTTTTATTTTTTGCAATATTGATATTGGGATGATAATAAGTTTGAGATATATTTTACTGTTCTAGCATTTTTTTTATAATCTATATATGGTGTGTGTAAAGACCAACCCGAAAGTGACCAGAAAACACCTGAAAACTCAGGAAGCAATCACGTTTTTTTTTTTTTTTTTTTTTTTTTTTTTTACAGTAATCTCTATTTTCACGCATGGAACAAAAAAAAAAAACCCAAACAAAAATAAAAAAAAAACCTGGAGAACATTCCCGCTGTGCTGCCAGGCACAGTGGGGCAGCACCTTCATCCAATTGAACACTGTAAACATCCAGTTTGCACTTGCTACTTCCACATAGCCAGGAAACAGACCCTTGTTGAACTCTTCCCAGCCAGACAGCCATCTGAACAGAGAAACGCACGCAGGGAATCCCGCCGAGCGAAGGCTTTTCTTCTACGTCCGCCGCCGGTGGTCTCGTGCCCATTGTGCGCCGTGATTATCTCATACTGGCCTGGCTGGTGTCTGACCATGAACTCGATAAGTGCCCTGCAGAGAAGAAAATAGCCTCCCTGCCTCTGTCGGTGTGATACAATACAGCCACTTGATGTTGTTTTAACGCGCCGCAAATTCTTTATTACCATCTTCTATTTTCTTTGAATCCTTGAGTAGTTTAGTTCCACCATCCCTCATCCGTCTCACAAAGCAGACAAGCCTCTTTTTCTCTCTCTCTCTCTTTTTTTTATATGCAAGTGTTTCCTCACAAGGTCAGAGTTGTCTCCTTGCGTGCATTTTGAGCGTAATGAAATAAAAATGCAGAATATAAAAAGGTTCATTTTATAGTTGGAAGAGATGAAATCCACATGCGGTTTTTATTTTCCTGGCACTAATTTAAAACGCCACACTTGAAATACTTCGACAATTCTCACCTCTGTGAGTTGCTTACTCCACACTCTGCCATATAAACAGCTTCTGACTATCATAGTCTGAAGAAGCATTGTTATAATGAAACAATGCTATAATGTGGAGCACCTTACTCTGTACAACTAGATTGCTTTGCTGCAACTTGTCATCTGGCTACAAACTCATGCTTTTCATGTACAGTGGCCCAGAAGGGTAAACAAAATGCAAAATGCCACAAAAATGGAAAAAAGTCACAGTGTAATTAAATTAAAACTGAAGTTGTGCTAAAACATAATTTCTTCTAAATTAGAATTTATGCTGAAACAGAACTTGTGCTAAAACCAAAGGTATGCTAAAACAGTTTTTGCTAACAAAGAAATTTATGCTGAATCTGAAGTTATGCTAAAACAGAATTTCATGTGTCTTTTTCCCCACATTGGAAGTAATGCTAAAGCTGAAGTTATGCTAGCAAGTTTATCTCTTAACTGTGCTTGAGGTATAAATTCTGTTTTAGGAAAAACTTTGATTTAGCATCAATGTTGGTTAGCATAACTTCTGTTCTAATACTACTCCCATTTTAGCAGAAATGTCTTTTTAGCACAAATTCTGTTTTAATATAACTTTGGTCTTATTGCACATCCGGATATAGTATAGAACAGCCTTCAAAATCTCCCAAGTTTTAACATTTAGAGATGCACTGATTTCAAAAGCTTCAACCTCCTGAAATGAATTTTAGCTAGTTAACTACATGATATATGAAAGATAACCTTAAAAATGAGAACTATATTGCAAAAACACAAAATCTCACCAAGTAATTTTAGCCTAGTTTGTAGCGCAAATATCTTGGTACACTTGAAATAACTCAAAATTACTTAAAAGTAACTTTTCAGCAAAACATAATAGCTTGTTTTAAGTCAATAATTCCTTAATATTGATAAGCAGATTCTAGTTCCACTGGCACATTATTTCACTTATAATATTTTGTTACAGACGAAATAATCTGCCTACATAATTTAAAATGAGCTTGATAATTTCCATTGTGATGATTAATATTTTTTGAAGGTCAATTTTGTTTACAGAAATATCATAACCCATTTAATTTATGGTTTTGGTTGTAAGTGGAGCTTTGTTTTTTATTTTTTATTTATTTATTTATTTATTTTTGTTGTGTTTAATAATGGATATTATTAAAACATCTTCCAGTTTCAGTGTTCAGTGTTCTTTACAAAATTAAAATTCATTGGTCTATGAGAGAACGAACTTGCACTATTATACCAATATCAGTGTATTAGTTGAAAATGGTCTCAAAACAACAATATTAACATTTGTCCAATAGTTATTGGGACAATTTATAGTCAAAATATTTGTAATTGCGACAGGCCTAACAACGATAAAGCTGAATTCTTATCATACTGAGAAATCGTGATAAATGCTATCCGATACAATTAATGCTATCTGATACGATAATGCCCACCCATACGTAGATTACGAGTATACTCCTAAACGCCTTATTTTAAATCTTGTATTGAAATGGTTTGAATATTTACAAGTTTGCATTTGAACACTTATTGAGCCTAACCGGACCTGAACTGTTTCCTGTCTAGATGTCTGCGTATGGACAGCAGGGTCCAGGAGGCTACGGCCAGCAGAACCAAGGCTACTACAGCCAGCATGGCCCACCGACCCACCCTGGCCAGCAGCAGCCTCCATACTCTGGCCAGACCCAAGGCAGCTCTGCTGCTCCCTACTCTCAGCAGGGTCACCCTTCGCAACCACCAGGCCAACACACCCAGTCTGGGCCGCCGTACCAACAATCCCAAGGGTCCCATGGACCTGCTGCAGGACAGCCTTCATACAGCCAGCCCCCACAGTCCCATTCAGGACAGCCGCCGTACGTCTCTCCTCAGCAGCAGCAGACTCAACAGCAGCAGCAACAGGGTCCTGGACCCCAGAGTCAGCAGGGGTCTCAGGGCCAACCCGGTTACCAACAAGCCACCGCTGGGTCTGCTGCTGGGGTGCTGCAGGCACCCCAGCAGCAGACCCCGCCGCAGCAGCAAGGACCACCGCAGCAACCAGGAGGTCCTCCTCCTCAAGCACAACAGCCCCCAGGTCACGGCCAGCAGAGCCAACAGTCACCTTACTCCCAGACACCCCCGCTGCAGCAACAGCAGCAACAGCAACAGTCTCCATATCAGAGATTCCCACCTCCTCCACAGGTACGACCTTCACATCCAGGACATGAGAGTATAGCTTTGCTCTTTTGAATGTTTAAAGGGGCAGTATTACAGTGGGGGAAAAAAGTATTTAGTCAGTCACCAATTGTGCAAGTTCTCCCACTTAAAAAGATGAGAGAGGTCTGTAACTGACATCATAGGTAGACATCAACTATGAGAGAAAATAAGAAAAAAAATTCAGACTTTTAAAGAATTTATTTGAAAATAAGGGTGCAAAATAAGTATTTGGTCAATAACAAAAGTTCATGTCAATACTTTGTAATATATCCTTTGTTGGAATGACAGAGGTCAAACGGTTTCTGTAAGTCTTCACAAGGTTGACACACACCGTTGCTGGAATGTTGGCCCATTCCTCCAAGCAGATCTCCTCTAAAGCAGTGATGTTCTGGGGCTGGCGGCGGCAACACGGACTTTCAACTCCCTCCAAAGGTTTTCCATGGGATTGAGATCTGGAGACTGGCTAGGCCACTCCAGGACCT
>CAEGAE010015769.1:0-62679 GCA_903067095.1 Girardinus metallicus
ATATATATATATATATATATATAAAAACATCCTTGCAGTATTTATTTTTTGATGGAAAAACAGAATTAGAAGTTTTGTTATAAGTTAAATTTGCATTGTGTCTATGGACCTGAGGAAATGGTGATAACTCTAAAGAGAAAATCAAGTAGAATTTTGGGACAGAGACGCCCATAAAGAAAGAGGTCAAGAGCTGCAGCAGAGTTACTGCAAATGCTGTAAAGATTAAAAGCTGAAGTGGAGGATTTGGCAGACCAATGAACAATTTTACTCTCAATTAAGTTTGAACGGCATTAAAACAACTGACTATTATGTATTTTGTGTGCTTTTTGTTTTGGTAATATGCTGGTATTTTTATAGCTGAAATGGAAACGTTTCCTGTGAGTAAAATACTAATTAAATGATCAAATGGGAAAGTTCCATCAGACTGTGACGTTTTGATTGATGAAAAACTGTCTGTTGCCCTAATCCAGAGTGCGGCATGAAAAAAATAAAAAATTTAACCAATTAACCGACTACGACTCTCCAAGCTATTTTTCAGCACAGACTGGCAGAGAAAAAAAGGTACTTTCCCAACTGGCATGGGCAGAGATGCTTAGCTCACCAAAGCACAGAGTGTTTCCTGACTGTAAACTGTGAAATGTGTTAGCTACACTTGGCTGACCTCTGAGGCATGACTAAGGAGGAATAATAGCTTTACTTTTTTTTTTTTATAACAACTACAGCCTTGTTAAATGTATAATATACATTTGTGTTTGAATTTCCACCCCTTCAAATCATCAAATACATCTTTAATAATCAGGCAAAGACAATTTGAGTGAATTCAAACAAGCAGTTTTGAAATGATTCCTTTATTAAGGGAAGAGTTAGTCGAAAACCGTATCGTTAGGTTGTTGAATTCTGAATAAAACTGGATTCTCTTTAGGGTGTTCAAGTACAGAGGGCTCAGTAAAAGCACCACACTTCTTTGATTTGTACTGAATTTTTAACACTGTCTCATTTTTGAGACGTCACTGCTTACCTCGTTGTCTGTGCCGACATCCAGGATGACGGGCAGGCACTGCTGGGGAGGCATCCCCCCACAGGCCGTGTAGAGGGCCAGCTTCCCCACTGGGATGCCCATGCCATGGCAACCCAGATCTCCCAGGCCCAGGATCCTCTCTCCGTCCGTCACACAAACGGCCTGTCAGTCAACACAACAGTCAGAACTTTACCTCGTTACTCGTTCGCCTATTAGAAATCTCAGCTAACATACTTGTTAAAACAAGGAAATACTCCAATATCCATATTTTGCATATTTAAAAAAAAAAGCAATTTGATTTAGACAAATTAAACAATGGCCTTGATTTGCTTAAGAAGAAAACATTTTTGCTCCATTCTCTCGGATCTGGTATGTATGTTCACCCATGTTTCCCCAGCAGTTTCCTCTACATGTAACTGATGGTGCCACCACACCTTCAGAATGACATTCATTTTCTTTTTCATATATGTTATGAAAAGGGGAAAAAATTTTATATATTAATGTATACAACCTATATTTATGCACCTATTATAACCATGATTATTAAATATCATTACAAATTAAAATGTACTTTTAGAAAAACCCACACTGCTGCGTTGCTAACACCGGCTGCCTAGCTGCAACGCTTATAGCGTGAATCTGAACGGTGTGGGGGGCCCAGAGCTGACTAACATACCAGGCTTTATTGGCTACTCATTTTGTTTTGGTTTCCAATAAGTTTGGGAGTTTGGCTTATCAACATCTCCAGCACATCACTCCTGAGACAGGAACCTCACAGCTTTGTTGGAAAACGGAGCAAAAGCCGAAAACTTCAGAAAATGTATATTTCTGACTAGAAAAGTCAAGTCATACCTGTAGAGGTAAAGGTAATTTTATTTATATAGCACATTTTCAGCAACAAGGCAATACAAAGTGCTTTACAGGATTTAAAAGGAAATACAAACAAAATAACAAACCGAAGGAAAGAGCAAAAGAAGAAAAATAATCTAATGTTGATCTAAAGTATGTGAGCTAGGAGCTCCTGTTCAGGGTTGCTAAGTATCCTCTGGTCTAAATCCATTTCTGGGTTGGGAGAACAGGAGTCTGAAAAGTAGTCTAACAATGTTGATCCACAAGTTTCCTCTGGGCTTCTGGTCTCTGCATCTAAATAGTGAGTCCTCTACAGTTTCTGAAAAAATAAGCTAAAGAGAGACTAATCTAATTCCTTTTCTGGGTTAAAAGTGAGAACTCCACAGTTTCTAAATACTAGATGCTTCTACTCAGGGTTGGTAGACAAGTATCAGTAAGTTTCCTCTGGTCTAATTCCTGTTCTGCGTTGGAAGTCTACAACGTAGTTGCTAAGATAGTTTTTCTGGGTTCTAAGTTTGTTCTAATCCCTGTTCTGGGTTGCTAAATAAGCGTAAGTAAGTAAGTATCCTCTGGACTTCTGGGTTCTGGCTCTGCTGAGAGTATAGATGAATCGTTCAGGAGCGATTCTATTCTTTTGAACGGCTCTTTGCTGTGAACGGCAGAACTCCAGTCTCAGTTAGAGCTCTTCTTTGTTTTATTTATTTATTTATTTTTACAATTTAGCTTGCTTTTAATGCCCCGTACACACGCCGATGCCTACTATTATTTTTATTGAATCTGTGTCCAGAAATCACCTATTTCTGGACACAGAAATGGGTGATTGATCTTTTGGTTTCTTTATTTTGTCATGTTTGAACAAATATGAACTTTTACGCTACGAATCCTAGAGGAAACCGTGCTCAGCGAGAACACCAAATTTAATCAGTAAACTGTCCTTTACTGCTTTACAAACATTGTTTATGTAACGCCTGACGTCAGAAAAGGAAACTTTTACACTTTTACAAAAAGTGTCACTGTAGGCCCAACACTTTCGCAGCTTTTTTTCCTCCAAAAATCTCACAATTTTTGAGCGTGCTTGATTAGTTTCCATGCTGTTTTTTTTTTCTTCTCCCTTCTTGCCAAATCTTGTTAATATGTTCCAGTAGCGGCTCGGGCTCATCAGAGAATGACAAACCTTGGCTCCTTTGTGAAGTGTTGAAAGTAGGACGTACCGACTGAGGTTACGATAAGACCACCTTGAGAACGCGCAGCAGCATTAGCAGAGCTCAGGTACAGTAAATGCCTTGCTGTTGACAGCTGTGAACAGGTGGCTGCGGCCGCGGTTACAGCCGACATGCGAGGAATGCCTGGTGGTGTCGTCATGCTGCTGAGAGCGCGACGCCTTTTTATTTATGAAGTGCAAAGAGAGGGAAGAGGCTGTTTAGCTTTACTCTGGGGTAGCAGAAATCAGTCTAGGGTTACCCCGATGTGGATAACGGCTCAGAATTTGTATTAGTGTTTTCACAATTGAGATAAAGTTTCCATAATTATCAAACTTTGCTTTAAGGAGTCTCTGTTCAGAGTAGAATTGTCTAATTTAGATTAAGAAAAAAAAAGTTCATATTTAATTAAAAAAAAAATAGTGAAATAGCCTTTTAATTTAGCAAAAGAGGAGTTTAATCAAGTACTTTAATGTCGTTCGCAAGTTGACAGTGTTGTACAGTGTTCTGTCAACATGGACTGAATGTGAATCATCAGAACTGTTATTCTTGGGAGAAGTGACAAAATGTTGTTTTTTTTGTTTGTTTGTTTGTTGACCCATAACTGAGCACTTTGACACCCTGGGCAGGAAGCCATATTGCTTTTATGAAGAAATGTTGGGAAAAAAGATTTATTTTCCATATCTTGGGATTTGCTTTTTGGAGGGATATGACTAATAACTGGTTCCATGGGTCATTGCTTCTCTGCAGTAGACTTTGGTTGCATTATTTTTTGTGTGTTTTTCGTACAGTACATTGTTTTATGTCAAAATTGATCAGCTGTGCCATTAATCAGTTCTGATCAATAAAATCCACGAGATTAAAAAGTTCCACTTTTTGTCTGTAATTACATTCGGAAACAACATATTCTGTGATGCACTTTGGTTTGAGTTCAACACACACACAAAAAAATGAAGTAGAAAAAACAACAACTTTCAAGTCAAAGGTTTACCTTTATGTCCTTTTCTGGCCAGTTTTGGAGAATTGAAGCAACGTGCCCTCGGTCGTGAACAGTGATGAAAAGCCCCCTGAAATCACACACAAAAATACACAAACTTCAGCTGCCTTTCTGAGTATGTGGTTTTGTTACTTTCTGCTGCTAAACATTAGATGCAACACAAAAGCAGCGCACCGCTCCTTTTGAGATTTGAATGAGAAACAGCTTGAACCTCGCAGACTGATGTTAAGCTGGTGTTTTTCCCCAGCTTTTCTTTGTTTGACCAAAACTTTATTAAATTCTGATGGCACCTAAGTGCGACTTAAGTGGTGATCCCAGAGCTCAGGACCCCCAAGAACTGTGTTTAAGACACCGAGACAATTCAAAATATTCATTTAGCTTAGAATCACACCCTTTAAAAGAATCTTCCCTCCTTTATTACCCTCCTCAGTAGCACCCATGTCCTTTGATCCGAGACAACTTGAAGGAAAACAGTTCTTCTCCGAAGGTGAGAAAAAAAAAAAAAAACAGGCAGCAATATTCCAGTGTAATGCTCGCATTGTGTTGTAATTTTGCGAAAAAGTACTGACATTTTTTGATAATTTAGCAGATCTCGGGTCACTTCTGGTAAGCACAAGTAAAGCAAAACAAAATAAGCCCTGAAAGGAAATGCAGCGGGGTAAGAAACAAGCCACAAACACGTTACGCTAAAACGCTGAGCTGAGGTAACCACAGGTTGTAGTTTCAGGTGAATTACAACCTGTGAGCACAAAGAACGGCTTTAATATCTGATTCTGGCAAGTTAAAGACTTTCAAGAGTAAAAAAAAAAAAGTGATCCAACCTCCGGTGTTTGTGTTCGTTAGTAAGAATCATGTGACTCCAGAGGTCACGGATTGTAAAGAGCGACAGCGGCCCGAGGCTCTGGCATGTTTGCTTTGCAGGGAAAACCGCATGTCTCCTCTAACTGATTATGCAGGTCAAACACACCTGAGGCCATCAGAGAAGCGTAAACCTTTTTATATTTTAAAAAGGTACAAACTTGAAGAATTTGGGTTTCAAATCAGACCATACATGCCTATATATACACAAGTAAGCTTAGAAATAGGTAAATCTCTCATGACGACTAGTTGCTGTAGTAAGTTACATTTGATCAGTTTAATCGTTAATTAATTCGTTGGTGTTGTGATCTGGGTGTTTTTCTTTTTATTACTGTACAGAGTTGTTGGTTTAATTAGGCCTTACATGTTTGAAATGAAGTATTTAACAAAAACTGAGAACTGTTTCTTTAAGAAAAAAAAGAAAAGAAGAAATAAAGAGAAGTACTGCCCAGGATAAAGGTCTTTTTTGTGCTTCTATGTTAGCGAAAGTTAAAGGTTCAACTTAATAACTGTTAGATTTAAAAAATAAAATAAAATAAAATGGTGATTTGCAGTGTTTTTGAAAATAAATTGATGCTAATGCTATATGTTCGAGGTGTAATAGCAACCAGAAATTATGGTTTGGTAAATAGCTTTAAAGTAACAGGGCTGGTGCGTTTCAATCAAGAGAGAAACAAAAATATATACATATTTTACCTGCATTCAACAGTGAACAAAGTATGTTCAGATTTTGACAAAAATGTGTCGAAATTAACTTAAGACTTAAATCTTAAGTCTCATTAAGAATTAAGTCTCAATGGGACTTAAATATCATTTAAGTCCCATTGAGAACTTAAAGGAGATTTGCTTTGATTTAGTCAGTTAACAGACAATAAGCGGATGAAAAAAATGGTGGAAAGGCGGACCATAAATCATTACTAAAAAAAAGGAAAAAAAATGAAAACAGTTATTGTATATGTACAAAGGGAAGGAAAGGCAAGAGAGATTGACTTTTAGTAACCAAACACTGACTGCTGTAATTTATCCTTCCACCACAAAGTTCACAGGAGGGTCACTAGGCCACAGACATCTGGCATTTTGCTTTATTTACATTGTAAACTTTATCTGTGCAGTGATCCACACTGACATTTCTACACTGCTGTGCAAAAAAAAAAAAAAAACTTTTCCAGGTGGCGCTGATCCTTTAAGGTGGCTTAAAAGACTATTGTTAATATTGTTACGGACAGCGCTGACATTGGACTTTTTAAGACGATCCCCCCCCCCCCAAAACAAAATGAAAGTTGGAGAAGAAAAAACAAAACAAAAACTAAAACTAAAATACGGATCAAATCAGACAGGCAGACTGACAGTGATTCCTAATCTGTGCCGTCTTGAAACTCACCAAAAACATTTCGGGTTCACCTTTCAGTTATTCGCTCCTCCTTCTTAGCTTATGCTCCTCCAGTGTGTATGTTTAGGGCTGATGTCAACCTCCTGACCTTTGACCCGAGAGAAGCCCTCAGAACTTTAGCACCACTAATAATCTACAGACATCTCATTAAGTCAGGATTCATGCTGCTTTAAATTCATTAGCGCTTTTTATGAAGGTAACAATCTCACTGAAGAAGAATTTCGCATGCATAATCCCATTTTTTTTTTCTTAGCATAGATGTCAATGTTCAACGCATCATCCACTAATGTACAAAACAGTAGCTGATTGATTCATTCACCTATTTGCGTTGATGTTTTACATTTGACTTTAGCAGATTAAATGGCAGCAATCGACAGCAGACGTCCGGTGAGGAAAGCTCTTTTCAGACGGAGATAATAACGAGAACGTGAAGTGTACAAAAACAACCCGATGACCCGAAAGCAACCTCCCATCTTTGACCTCTGCCCACACTAAACACCACCAGCCGCCATTCTTCACGCCAGTTTCATAACCTTAATCCTCGTTTTGCCGGGTGTCGTCAAAGGCGCACTGACAACATGAGCGCCGATCACTGAAAAAGAGCGTGAAATTAGTGGGAAAGGTCAAAGTCGTGCAATATAAGGTTTCTCTAACTGATTAGGTCCTAAATCCATAATGACAGACAATGTTTTAAGGGTCTCAGGTGTCCTGGAAGAGAGCAGAGGATTTGGCTGTTGATTTTCAACTTTTATTTAAAAACAGACTGCTGGTGTTGATACCCAGCTATGTGAATCTTTTAACAGCATTGGTGTTCGCAGCGTACATTTTTTCGAATATATGTTTGAAGTTGACATGTAAAAATGCAGCAGATGTGTCTCTGTTGGTAATGACGTTATCTTATTGTGTTTTCCAGACATATAGTGGCATTTTATAGCACAATCAAGTAACTATGATAACCTTAGTTGATATAAAAATGCTACATATCAAAAATAACTTAAAAGAAATTTTACTTCCCAATTTAGTACCTTGAAATTGGACTTTTGTCTCTTTAAAACTCTTTCTGAAACTCCGCCTTCCGGTAGTCATCACAACATTGCTTCTCCATTAACCCTTTAGCAACGGTTTTTACCAGCGTTGTGTTGAGCAGTAGGCTCTAGGCTCACCTAGGCAATGTTTTCCCATAACATATAATTACATTTCCTGTCTACTTAACATCTTTTAATACAAAAACACAGTGGACCGCCGGTGGACCATCTCGGCACCCCAACCACCAGGCTTAGCAAGTTTTCTGGGGGAAACCCTGTAGACCACAGCCTGTGAACACCTGGTTGATAAATCAAACATACCCTTTAGCAGGATAATGTGAACCCCTTTGTCAGAGTAACAGTCTGTGGCTTACATATGTCAGACATTCTCCCCGGTTACAAGATATACCAAGTTTTCTTGAGAATCAAGTCCCAACCCAGCAGCCTGATTTAAACCTCAAGTTTTTAGAAGGTGAATATAAGTTAAGTCTTAAGTCTATCTTTGCCGACTGCATGTGATAAAAAAAAACCAAGAGTGCAGCTTTGGAAAGCGGTTTCGTGCCCGTCAGTCACCAGAAATAATGCCCTTGTCTCACCAACGCCCTCCTCTAAATTCTGTCTTTAACATCTCCTTTAGAGAAAGAAAAAAAAAACATTTAGGTCCTTTTAATTCTAGTCTGTGGTCCATGACAATGACAATTGAGATAATAGAAGGGAGACACCGTCTTTGGTTTGGGCTGATCAAAAGTACTTGGACCAAGAACTACTGAAGGAAACGACACAAAAACCTCTGAAGAAGACACGGACGCAAATTCTCTCTTCACAAACTGCAAACAAAAATGGAGTGGCATCAGATTTTAGCGGTAGTGGGATTACTCTTCTCATTGGCAAAAGACCACAGCCCATTTCTCCAGCTGGCAGTGGACACTCAGGTTTATTTTGGTTGTATTTAAAACCAGAATGCCCGGTGCTGTAGTCCACTTCCTGTTTCTGGAGTGGTCTCTGGTCTGCTTACATCCAGATACGCATTCGAATAGCAGCGAAATTCCCTTTAACCGAACTGAGAAGAAGGTTTGCAGGTGGACCAGGGTCTTCTTTCCCCGCTGATTCTGCCAAGCCCGTTCCCTTGGCTGTGGTTTCCCTGAACGGGAGTTAGAGACAGTGGGAATCTCGTTCATCTGCCTTTTTTGGTCCGCATCAGAGTTTGATTGCTCATTTACACCTCCCCAAACAAACCAGACATTCTAGACAAAGTAACTACAATGTTATTACAGCGGACTGGGGCTGATGTTAATGCACCTTAAATCAGTTCTGTTTCTCACGCTCTTCATGGACCTTCTGTTCTAGAGACAGTTGACTGAAATCCTCCCCAACTGGTTTACCACTTTCACGGAAAATCCCTCTGGCAAAATCTGTACTGAAGGTTTTAAAGCATTCCCTTCTTGTGTTGTCCTTTCCACAGCTCTGATTCTGTCAGTGATGCATATTTGAAAACTGGATTGTCTGGAAGGAAAAGAGACTCATTGCATGGATTGTGAATTAATCCTGCACACAAACAACCATTGCCATTACAAAGAAACTAATAGAAAATCTCAGAAGTGTGCTTTGTACTGGCTTTCCATTACAATGTGGTGTCGAGCACAGTACAATGCCCTTGGTACATAAAAGCTGACAGACGACCAAAATACGCTAGTGAGAGAATCAATTTTATTCGGCAGGGGGGGAACCCCTTTTGGAGATCTCTGGCTTTTGGAAAGTAGTTCAAACAGGATCATCCTTCCAAAATTAACACACTAGATACGGCTTCTAGACCAGTTGTTGGGATATTTGAGGTTTCATTTTATTAAGCCAAGGAAGTTCAACAGGCTCTTGCAAGAAGGCAGTTTTCATTAACAGGAGATTATTAATTTGAATTTCATTAGAGGGGATTATTTACCTTGGTTAGAGTTTAAATGATGATTCAAAATAAACACAAAGGCTTAAAAAGAAAAGAAGAATTTAAATGAGACTTGTTCCAGCCAAAATTTACTGTCAGAAATAAGTAGAGTGTGGCCTCTATCTATTTAAAAACGCAGGGAATAATGTTTATCATAATTAAAACATTATTGGTCCAGGGATGTTCAGTATTGTTGACTGACTCTTATTTTCATTTATAAAAGGACAAATGTGTATTTTAAATATGCTTGCCTATTTTGGTGTCATGGAAAGTTCTGCCAATGGGAATGACCTCTGTCATATTGGCCAAAGCTATTCGCTTCACAAACTTTTGATTAGTTCCTCACTATTATATTTCAATCTGATTGTTTTCCCTTCATCCCATTAATGACAGACTTTGGTGCAGGTCATTTAACTGTAATAGATCTGAGCAGACAGACATTCAAAGCACCTTCATGGAGACAGAGTTCTATGTCTGGACATGGTATCTAACCACAGGTTGTAGAAAAAGGGAACGACAGACCAATATTTATGCCATAAAACTGCTGGTTTCCACTTTCATGCTTCCTTAGCTGCAATTTAATAAATTAATGGTGTTCAGCAGAAAAAGGAGAAGTCATTCATTCTGACGCACTTCACAACCACCAGTTTCAATTAACTTTATTGGGATATTATGTGATAGACCATTATGAGGTAGCCCATAAATTGTAAAGTGGAAGGTAGAAGATGCATGATGTGCAGACATAAAAAAAAAAAAAAAAAAGAGAGAGCTCTGGAAAAGAGTGGCAGGGATTTGTGTTAACCCCCATCTTACTTTAAAGATTAGTGAACAAACAGTGGCAAAACCCTACGGTGGCCCCGAGGTGCAAACCATTTCAACAGTTCACTAAACACAACCACAGATTTCAAAACACAATAACATCAAGTACAAATTAAGAAAGCAAAACAATAACAAAACAGAAGACGTAGGTCAAAGTGGGAAACCTAAGTCATTGCTCATTTTACGACACCATTTTCGACTTTACCACTGGAAGTTATTCTGGCCTTAGCGCGTTTGTTGAAAATGTTACCGGTGATGCAAATGACACTGTCGCTATGCAAGAATATTTTCGGTCGGGACAAACTACAAAGAAAGGCTGTGTTCTTATTCACAGTTTGGGACTGTCTGCCTATCTAAACAAAGAGAGAGCGAATGCCAGATTAATACCGGTCTAAAGTCAAATGTGGTGTCGTCCAATCAGAGATGTCTTAGGTTTTCCACTGGGACGTACGTCTACCATTTTGTTAATGTTGTTATATTTTCTTAATTTGTAATTGAGCCTAGTTAGCGTTGCTGTGTTTTTGAATATCTTGTGTTTTTAAATTTGTAGTTGTGTTTAGTGAACTACTGAGGTGTTTTGCACTTCGGGGCCACCGTACAAAACGTTGCCAACAATTAAAAAAGAAGCCATAGCAGTGATCCAGGAAACATGGTGAACATGTGGAAGGAAAAGCTCTGACCACACATGAACATTATGTGTGGTGAAAAGCTGCCACTACACATTAATCTGACATAATGAAACATGGAGGTGGAATAAATGTAACTGTAATAATATTGCTGAACATCTTTAGCATCATGTTTATTGAAAGTAATCATCAAATGAGGGAATCAAGGGCAGTGAAAGTCTATCCAACAGGCCAAAAATATTATTGATATGCAGAATTTGCATGTATTATACTTAAAACATAGCATGCTAACACATGTAGTCCTTGTTTTGATGTGTGAATAGTTCAAGGGAAAGCAATACGTTTGCAAAGCAAGACATATTGCACATAATTTGGCTGTACATTACCGTACACTCACACGCGCGCACACAAAACTGCCATGTAACTCTTTTGTTTTCATTAAGAGGCCTTCAACAGAAGCCTAAGATTGAATTAGGCTAGCTTTGCAAAAACACGCAGAAGCTACGATTCCGTCAGCCAAGCAGCTGACAGAACCAATACAGCAGAAGCAAAATAAAACTCAGCAATAACATGGGGTCTGGCATGGTGGTTAAAAAAAAAAAAAAGAAAAAAAAAAATCACATTCCTGCAGCCGTTTCAGTTCACACAAACTCTGTTTAGATTGAAAATACCACAATAAAAAGGAAACCAAACATGCAACAGAGCTTTGTATGAACACAATAATGAGTTTGGGGAAAAATCTTGCGTCAGCTCAACAAACTTATTATATGTACCCATAATCCAGCATTTCATCTCTGTCTTATGTCTATTATACTTCAATCAGGGAAGAAAAACTAAACGGGGAAAAGGGATTAAGAGAAGTGCTAGGTGTGGGTATTTTTCTGGGAATTTCTCAACACATTAAAAAAGGCAAATACCCAGTCATTTTAGTTATTGTCACTTCAAAATGAAAAACGACAGGCAGAAAATTTCCACTCCTACTGATTCACTTTCCTTTTGCTTCACGCCCTCCTTTCATTGTGCAGCATGGCTTTCTAGAGATACAATCCGCTCCTCTTCTAAGAGGGTTTAAGAGGATTCCATTATATAATGAGGTTTCAACATGTTGCTTAGATATCCTTGTCTTTGCACACCAAGTGAGAGCCACTTCCAGGCATTGGCCTCGGAAAACCATAACCCAGCTCCCACCTCATTCCACTGCAGCCCACTGAAGACATCCACACTCAAAGACCTTTAGAAAGCTTTTCCAAGCTTTGGGAAGTGGGTAACTATAGGGAATTAAAGAGGAATGAGAAAATAGTTTACCAAAGACGACTGACCGTTGCTCATTTAGGTTAATACAATGAGACGAAAGTGCATGAAAAGACCACAACCAACCTACAGCTGGTGAAAAAAACAAGAGAAGGAAGTGAGACAACAAACTTCTCTAATTTTTCTTCCATAGTGGCAGTTCCTCTGCGCAAACTCAGGACTGAGAACCTTCAGGAAAAGGTCTGTTCTGGTCCAAACGCCTTGCAAGAGGAATAAAAAAGGGATGGACCTGATACACCCAGCTGGTTAATAGATGAGATTCAGACGTCTGCGCCCAGCTTTTCCACCCGTCTCCCGTCTGGCTCACAGGCCGGGCTGACATTTGAGGCACGTCAGTGACGTTTGGTGTGGGATGCGACATGATATTCAGAGGAAACCGGTTGTTCCTCAAGTAAAAACCGACCAGAGGTCGATTGAATGCCGCGTTGTGTTTCCAGCGCTGGTTTGACGATGAATCATGGGAAAATTTGGATCAGCCCAAAAACAAATGACTCTCGTAGTTTTAAAAGAAAAACACCAACAAACGATGACGATGACGGAAAAGCTAGAGCTTTTGTAAAAAGCGGAGGACTGACTGAATGACAATGAGTCATGATCCATGACATTGTCAGTGACAGTCAGACAAAAATATGGATTTTCAGATTGTCTGAGGTGGCAGCAGGGTAGCCGTTAGCATCCACTAGGAAGCAGATGGAAAAAAGCTTTTAGAGTATCAAATTTTTCACTGTCTACCGCTAAGGAGATAACTCATGGAGTATATGACACCAAGAGAGAACATAAATGAAAAACCAGTATATACTTTACCGTAGATTAATAGGTAAAAAAGTCAGGAGCCCCACATGTTTATGTTCTCAAAAGCATTTTAGTATGCTAAAAGATGGCCTTTACATTTCCATCGGGTTTGGAGAGTGTGGGACATTGAGACGGTTGAAACCTGAAACCAACTGAAGGAAAAGGTTTATGTGGTCATTAAATGTCTAAAACCAATGCTTAAAATCGGCAAACAAACTACTTTATTATGGTTTTATTCATCCCTTATGTTATTTTCGGATCTGATTATGTTGTTTTATTCAATGTCTTCTAAGAAAGAGATTTGCTCCAATGGATCAACAGCTTTTTGCTTTGATTAGGACTAATCATGATACTTTAGTCATTATGGCACCTTTGTAAAAGGGATTGTTTTTAGGTCTGTCCTGCATTAAAAAAAAAATCCCACCACTTTAAAGAACGTACCTCTTGTCAGGTTTGAATTTGATGGTTATGTGCACCGAGGCCGATGAGGATCTGCACGGAAACCAGTGATGTTTGGTGTAGGATGACGAGTCACATCCCACACCAGATGTTTTGATAGATGGTCAATTTTGTTTTGGCTACGAATGGGACCGGAGTGTAAAGTTCTATTTAAAAAACACTTACATTTTTGTCATAACATACAACTCTGGAAAGATTTAAGAGACCACTGCACTGAACCACAAACCTGATGGTTATTCCACCAAATATTGATTCCTGATCTCTTCCTGACTTAAAACATTAGTATTGTTGTTTCTAAATGAATATGCGTGTGGGGATTTGCGTTTCACTGTGTTTTTTTTGGGGGCTTCTGTCTGTTGCCCTGTCTGCTCCCTGATTGTTTCCCAGTTGTGTCTCGCCTCGTTGATTACCCTCTGCGTATTTAAGCCCACCTGTTGTCTGTGTCTCTTGTCGGGTCCTTGTCGTTTGTCTGTCAGTCGACACAGTTGAACTGGGAAGTCCTGTGTCAGCTTAGCTCTCGTGCGTTCAGTTTCTTTGATCTATTGCTACCGGTGCTGAGCCTTGTTGTCCTCTCTGCCGTGCTGTTTGGTCTTCATTAAATATTTCACCTTCATCCATAACCTGGGTCTAACTGCGTTCTCTCTCACCACCACCAACAACCACAAATCATGACAACGAGCTGGTTTTCTTTGCATTACTTGAGGTCTGAAAGCACTGCATCTTTTTTGTTATTTGGACCATTTCTCATTTTCTGCAATACTAAATTTTTGCTTGGAATTTCAGAGACATGCCAGGAGTTTGTAGAATAAAAGAATAATTGATAGAAACTTTATTAAACCCTTTGGGATTTTCCCTCAGGGAAATTGTAATTCCCGTCTCCCACACAGCACCGATACATCAAACATGTAATGTTTTTTTTTATTTAGTACATTAACAGCCTGGCCTTATAGTCCCTCTGTTCCTGTTATCCCTCCTTTCAGCCTCCAGAGAAGAGTTGAAGAGTTTCATTGCACGAGGGACAAAGAAGTTCCTCAGTCTGTTGGCCCTGCACTCTGGAAGAAGCAGGCTCCCATTGAATCTGCTTTCCTGGCTGCTGATGTCAGTGTGCAAAGGGTGGCTGGCACACTGAGTTGTTCATTTTCCTCAAACATATACCTATAAACACTAAAATCAGAGAAACTGATCATTTTAGGTGGTCTCTTCATTTTTTTACAGAGATACATCTGCCTTTTACACCACTTTTTTAAATTTCAGACCATTGCTCTGACTCCAGTAGTCTTGCTGTCAGCTTGTGTTTCACACAGGAAGATCACTGGTAGCTACTAATGATCCTACCACCACTTCCTGTGCAAATAATATTCGTTTTTTCTGTAAATAATCATCTAACCCAAACATGCTGATAGTTTCAAACTTTAGAAAATAGTGTTCGCACAAGTCACCTTGATGGATTTGTTTGACGATAGATGGTTAATTTTGTCTTGGCTCCACTTAGCTCCAGCCTATTCACCAACTAATCTAGATTAATACTAAATGAAGGCGCCATGAGTTATCTCTTGTAGGTAAGATATACAAACTTTTTTTTGCAAAATCACACTTCAAAATTGCTCACCGATCCCATGGTCAGAGACATGTGGGATATGTGGACAGCAACGCAGCTCTTTTCTGATTGAGCACGGATCACATCCAACTCCAAACATTTTTCTTTTAAGTTGCCATTCCCATAATCGACTTCAAAAGGCTTTTATGTGTCTAACAAAGTAACAGAAACTCTGACTGGAGCAGGACAGAGCCTGAAATCAAAGTAAATGTTCAGTTCTCCTAAACGGACATCATGTCACGCGTCATAAAAACACTTCAAAGAGAGTCTAAGGCAAGTCATCCGGCGTCCTTTTTTGACTCCTGGGGAAGACTACATCAACACAAATGCTGCGCTTCACTTGCCTTGGAAGATCTCATTTATTTTAATAACAACACATGCAAATTGAGTGAGTTCCACTTTCAAGTCGGAAAACTGGGGGAATTGCTAATTGTTGTGGTCAGAGACCAGGCTAACCACTATCAGTGATGCAAGCCGGGCAGCAGATTTCGCTTCCTTTTGTGGAGTCGGACTTTAAGAGCACGTTCAAAGATATGCATTGTGGCAGCACTAACGCGACACAAAATGAACCAACATGTGTGTTTCTGCAACTCTCCTGATTTTTCTTCTTCTTCTTTTTTTTTTTTAATATGTGCGGAGGCCGTATTGAATTTGAACTTTTCAGGCACAGCTATGACAACACCCACTGGATCAGTCAAACAGTGCTTTTCAATTCTCTTTACACACTTTTTAAAAGGGAAAACACCTCATTCAGGCAACATATAGGAAACACTGACTGCTGCTAAAGCTCACGTTTCCTGGCATGGAGTTTTATGGAAGAACAGATATAAAAACAGTGATTAATGAACACTGTTGTCTTTGCTCTTATCAGTATTAAGGAGGGTCTCATTTCAAGTTGAGGCTGACCCAGTGTTGAACCGGTTTGCTCCATGAAAAACAAAAAAAAGAAACATCTGCAAATTGATCTGAAGGGAAAATAATGTGTTTTAAGGGTGAAGTTTTCATTTGTTTAAACATACAACCATACACATAGTATATTCTATCTTAAAAAGGACTTTGCACTGATGTTCATTCATTTTTGTATCCTAACCTAAACTCAATTTCCATCATAGTCCTAAACCTAACCCCAAATCAGCACCTCTTCTTGTGAGGTATGGGATTTGGGTCCCATAAGGAACAGTGGGTACTCACAGCGCAAGTATTTGTTGGAAAATTTTCAGGATGATGTTTTTGAGCCTATTAAATAAAAATTTTTCCATAAAACGTTACAAGTTTTCATGACTAGGGTGAACTTTATATCACATGACATCTTTTTGACTTTGGTCATCCTATTCGTACAACTTCAGAGTAATAATACTTAGCAAAGTCAGACTCCAAAACTGAACTAACTTTGCTGTTTGAAAGTCTCACACCAGCCGTCAACGGGAAGCAGATGAAGATGTTAGATCTTGATGGTTAGCGTTCGTTAGTGGTTTGGCTTCTGCTGAATTTTATGCATTTAGACGTTTAACTTCAGCTATATTTTTATGTGCTTAGCAGTACAGCATTAGCTTCAGCTAATTCTTTATGCTTAGCATTAGGTTCAGATGATTGTGTTTAGCATTAGGTTCAGCATTTGTTTTGTGCTTAACAGTTTAGCATCCACTTGTACAGTTTTTTAATATGTTTAACGGTCTAGAATGAGCAAATTATGATTTGACACAAACTATTCCTGTGTGATGTAGTGCAAAAGTAAATGTTCCTTCCTTAATCGTCATAGCAGCCATATTGAATTTTTCAGTGGCTCAAATTTTTTCTTTCTTTTTTTTTTTTTTACAAAAAAAAGTTCCTGGGATCTGTGCCAAGTAAGGTTCTTGTATCCACACTTGAAAGATTTTGCTGAAATATTGAATTATGTGATGACAGATAAAATATTTAACTGTATGGCATTTACATGTCCCAAATGAATTGCACCTGTGTAGTTCAGGGGTTTGAATCAACTTTACTAAGACAAGGGTGACGCTCCTAAAATAGCTTTAAAAGAGCCACATAAAACATCTGCTTTGGCTTCCACACAATACACACACACACACACACACAGTCAACCTTGACCAAAGTAATAAAGGAATGAAATGAGTGTTTTAATTTGTAGTCCAAGTTTAAAGAGACCCTGCAGCAATAACTGCAGACAGACAACCCAGTTAAAACGGAATATATTAGTACAAGAGCTGAAGGTGGCAAACATTTGCAAACATTTGACTTTTCCAAATGGAATTGAATTGAACTCGACAACTTTTCCTTATTTTAAGTACGATGGCGCAGTTCAGTTTTTTTTTTTTTTTTTTTCCAAGGCTGAACACATTTTATACATGCTGAATTCATTATGTTTAAATCACTGCCACTGCAACTTTGTCCTCTTGTCACAGAGCACTGCAAGTTCCCGTCAAAGTCATCAGAGGACTTTGTGGCCAACCTGCGTGACATGTGCTGGATCCATTTTGAGCTTAATGCCGCTAAAACACCACAAGGTTGGCCCAAAACTGCAAACCAGACTCTGTGCGACTCACCCAGAATATCAGATAAGCTCAAAAGGATATTTAGTAACTCCCTGTTTTCCAGCGTGGGCTGGTGAAATATTACCACTGCTAACCAAAATTTGGCATAGCAGCCAAACAAGCTCCGCTCTGTAATTTTGTCCTCTGTGAAGATGTGAAGTCATGTGACGCAAAGGCGACAGTAATTCTCAACCGGCATGTTATGAAAAGGAGGGAAAACATTTTGGAAGAAATGATTAGAAATGCAGATTTAGTGTCATCTTTTAGGAGTTGGTGTGTGCCACAAAACAGATTTCGTACACACTTAGTGGGCTGTCAGAAAATACATTCCAGTGTTAAGTTATTCTGTCCCCATGCACGTAGAGCTACGTGTAGTGACAGATAGCTAATTGGGTGTCTGACTCAGACGTGAAAGTAGACGTACGTTTACTTGTTTGTCTTCATCTCTACAACTTCATTAACAATATTTCCATGGCAACGCTGTGTAACTCAATAAAAACATAAAAATGAACCCATAATACTAATCATTTGTCTTGAGTGATTATTAGTTAAAACTACCTTTGGCCAAATGAGACTAAACAATCATTTATAAAACTTACTCAAACTAAACTTAAGAAAAACAATATACGTCAATACTGTGCCAATAACATAAAATATAAAATGTAAACAAAGCTTCTCAACTTCCCAACACAGGTGGATGCGAATGGATGCTATCCAGCACTTCGATGCATGCTTCCAATAAACAAAATGGCTGACCTCCCCACATGATAACAAAAAACCATTACAGTTCCCAAATCAGCCACCATGAGCATTGTAATGCATGTGCACAACGCACGTTTTCATAAAATTTAAATGTAGGAGCATCATCACAGAGACCATGATGGTGTACCACAGGTTAGGGTTAGAGTTGGGTGGCAAAACAAGACCAAAACCTTCAAACAGAACATTGTTTGCTCAATCATCCGACAATGTAAAGAAACATAGGCATGTATTTAAACTGTAAGCTAAAAAATGTATTTGATATTTAGCCTTTCAATTAAGTATTTAGTTTGAAACTAAGCTTATATTGAATTTTGAACTTAATGACATTTATAAGTGTATAAATAACAAGGTGAATTATACAGCTTTGAAAAATTAACAACCATTTTTTTAAATTTAACCCAAATATTGATAACTTTTTACTGTGTAACTTATAAGAAACCCAATAGAAACCCAATGTTTCTATCCCGCTAGTGATAGAAACATTTCATTCTAACTTGCATTTATGCTCTATTCTGTATTGCTTTGTCACATAAAATCCCAATATTTATTTAGTCTCATTATACCAACGGTTAGCACCTTTGCACCAGTTTACAATACAAACTGCTAATGCATTATCGTGTCTGTTGTCAAAGTGTCATTGAATGCTAAGAATGAAAGAAAATTGTAAAAATAATTCATCATTCTAAAACCAACTTTTCCAACAGCAAATTAATTACTTTAAAACTCAAATTATACCCAGCTTCTTAGTGTCACTTCTACTTTCCGTTAGCGTTGTCTGTGCCTCTTACATGATAACACTTTATTTCCTACTTTAAAACAATAAAATATACATTTAAGACCACAGCTTGAAGGCTGCTAGGGCGTGTGGAGGTGCCATGTTCCCCTTATACATGAGTTTTTGCTCACTAATGTTGTTGTACGAACCTCCATGGCCTCCACAGAACATCTGTATTTATACTGAGATGAAATTACTTGCAGGTGAACTCCATTTATAAACCAGGTGACTTCTATATAGTTTGAAAATCATTAAGTGCTTTCCTTCTCCTGTGAAATGCGGACAAGTTTTTTATTTTTCTAAGTGGTTTGTCTAACGATTGGATCTTTTACTTTACTTCCACCTAAACTAAATGCACATTTTCATTGCGCATTCCTATGCTTCGGTAAACATAGTTTTCAACATCATAAAACTTGTGAGTCTTGAGCAAATTTTTGACTCACAAGTTAAGTTTTTAAAATCACAAATTCAACATGTCTGCCTGCTTCTGTCACAAAACATCAGTGGTCCGTCTGGATCAAGATCAACACAAAGAAAAACCTGTTTGCAAGGTAGAAAAAACACAGACGGATGCTGCCAGCGGGCTTTTAGGCTGACAGAAACAAGCCTTACGAAAAGCCCGAAACGAATACTCCTGCAGGGATTTTAGATTTTCCAATTGAATCAATGGAAAAGAAAAAAAAAAAAGTGAACTTTCTCCCAACCACCTGGCTGTCCTTGCAGAACCCAACACACACACACGGAAACATGTGGCAATATGAATTTGCAATGTCCCATAAAACTCCAGGTCGCACACGATCCAGCCAGGTAGTCTCAACTGGGAAGACAGCTCAAAAAAGCGTATATTTAGCTTGATTGCTTTCCATGTTTATATAGTAAATTGTACCACTGCAGTGGATTTCAGCTGAGCATTAAATGCTACATCGTTTATTGTACTTTGGAGGAAAAGAAGGGAAGGATAGGCAGGGAGACGGGCGACGGCTCAACCGTGCTCTGAAATTTTGTTGCCGTCACTAGCTGGAGATGTTTAACGGTCGTAAGCCATATATTTTTACGCGAGTCATCAAAACCCAGATTGGAATGACTTCCAAAAGTCTGACGAGGTCAAAGCAAACCGGAGCCCGACTTTTTACATCAATGACACAAAAATAACACATGTCATGCTGTTTTGTGGTCAAATAGAGCAGTGTCTGCGATATCCATATCTGGCCTTTAATGGAAGACATTTTGTACACGTCTAATAAAATCAAATGAAATGTCTCCTTCCAGACACTTAAAATAAATGAGTTTCCATTACAAACGTGTGCAAAACTCTGCTGATATTCCACTAATGTAAAGAATAAGGCACAGTTTTGCAATTTTTGTGTTTCCATTAAACAAGAAACACAATTAAAAAAATCATTACAAAACACACGTTGTCCTCCTACTGCTTCCTGTTGTCTTCTTCGTCTTTTACGCCAGTAGAAAAAGCACGACTCGTGTGACGCGAAAAAAAGCAGTTTTGTGAAATAAAACTAATTTTAATATGGCCCAAAGATCACATAAAACAAAAAAAAAAATAATGAGTTGTCTTTCAAAATTGCCCTGTTTCCATTAAGCCAATTTATTTTTGGAATTCCAATTTGCTTAATTATATGATCAATGGAAACACAGCTAGTGTTATTCTGTGTGTGGCCTTGCAACGTTTTAAGATCACATCCTAAAAAAAAACAAAAACCCTAATCTGTAGAGTTGGAACGCTTCATCATGTAGCATGTGTCCTTTCAGAGGAGGCCAAGTCGCCTTCAGCTGATACCTTTCATTAGAGGCTTAAAACTTCCTGCAGCTCACCCTCTGATTTCATCAAAGCGCACTCCTAAAGTCTTCCCATGGCTGTTGGCAACGCAGTCCTCATCGCACTAATAACTTAAACATCACTTGGTTCGGTTTGCGTTTTCAGACTCTCGGCGTGATGTACAAGTATTCACATTCCTCAAAGTTTTCCACATTTCCTCATTTTACAGCCACAAGCTTTGAAGTTTTTGAACTGGGGTTTAAATGCTACAACAACACTTATTTTTTTCATTCACAACAAACTTGTGAATAGAAAAATAGGAAAAAAATGTTGGGGGGTGGGGGGATTATTTTAACTTTAAATAACCCATAAGGTATACTCCACCAATTAGGAATTTAATTGCAGGATAAATACAGCTGTTCTGAGAAGGCTTTGGAATCTAAGGTTGATATTACAGCTGAAGTTTTTATGGTACCCTGCTGAACATCTAAAGGTTTTCATTTTTCCAATTTCTCTAGTTACCCTTAAAAGAATAGTGCTTGACATGCATGACAGGTTGATTTTCTTCTCCTTTAACTAGAGCCCTTCCTTTCTTCCATGTGTTGTATCCATCCACTATGTGGTTTGTTGCAAGCTCCATCTCATGGCTTTTTATTAATTTAATCAATAAATAACTATCTTAAGTTGCGACAACCTCTTTGTTTTGAGGTTGTGACCCTGGTTCCTGCTAGCACACCCAAAATGGAGACTTTTGTTCCTCTCATGAGCTAGTTAATAAATTATATTGGCTCGTTCGGTTTTTACGTCTGTCTGGGGTTATTTTTGCTGTTGACAACACTTTGTCTAATTCACTTTGTTTGTCACGGTTCTCTGGTCATGACAAACAAAGTGAATCAGTTTATTTTAGTTACACCCAGAAGGGTTTTAGCTCAGATCCCATAATGACACAAATTACTCTGTGATACTTGTTTGTTAGTATGATTTAAAAGTTAAGTTTTGTTTTGTCAAATCTGATGTTGGTCCCTTGAAACCCCATTTACGGAGATATTTAGGCCTTGGGCACATGTAGCTGGGTCTTTTATAAAAACAAATATCTCAACCACACATTTTTAACAAATACGGTAGACACAGAATTGCTTCAGAAAAGTTTTTGTGTCTATTTGTGCATCTGCACAAATAGACACAAACACGTAAGGGGCAGTGTAGAGCAAAGCTACAACCTATGTCGGCCGATCAGATTGCCTCAAAACGACCACGACTTCATGTTGGGAATTAAACGTGGCACCAGGAGGTTCATTTGTATGGACCGATGTATAGGTTTAACTACTTTTTAAAAGCACGTTATAATATAAAGTTACAAAACGCAAGACGATGTCGGATCAGGAATTATGTCAAAGCAAGTATGTGGATATGTTGGTGCAATTTTTGTCGTAGACTTTGGTCAGAGTTTTCATAAATAATTGGTTTTTGTGGTATAAAACAGATTTTTTTTGTGTGGATGAAAGGCCACAAAGCATAAAAACGTATCAGTTTTCCCAGTTATCTGACCAAGTCTGGTCTGGGTCTTAGATTTGATCATGAAATCCCAGTCAACACTTACTGAGTTACATGTTAACATGATTTAAATTCACACCGGAAATGAGAGACGCCCCAGGGAGCACCAATACATTGTTCACTTGAAAACAGCTCCAGATACCTGTTTTGGCATGACTTATTCAGCCTCTTATGTCATTGTAGAGGAATTTCTGCTCCCTCTTCTTCATAGAGTTGTGCTGTTGAAGGGGTGTTTCCACCAAACCTGGTGTTTCTATATGCGCGTTGCTTGATTGTCAGTAATCTTTCCCACTGCAGAAAACTAAGTTTCCCTTCCCTGTCTCTCTACAAACTTGGAAAAAGAAAAAGATAGCACTTGTCGTCGCCCTCTGAGTTTCTGAATGCCTGGCTGGCTTTTATTTTTCCAGATCCTGACAGACAGCTGGAGAAGTCGGCCAACTCTTCAATCTCAGAGAGGGAATCCACCCCTGGGATACTAACGTTCATAATTCTCCATCAGCCAGATGGATCACTTAGTGTCACTTCCCCCAAGAAGCCCTTGAACAGGCAGTCTTTCTCTGAAAAGAGCATTATCAGTTTATTTAGACGGTCATGCAAACGCAACCTCGCAAATGACTCAGGCAAGCAGAAGAGCTATCATCCTGAACTCGGGATTATTTTTCGACAACAAAAACATCATCATTTATCACCGGTTAACACTTCCAGCTGTCAAACAAAATACAGAAGTTATATTTACGACAACAGACTTCAGCTGTTATAAAAAAAAGTAAATAAATATACTCTTTTTCTACTTAAAACCATGCTGGTTAAAGGGCAAACAAATTAACAAAAATTAGAACGTCCACTAAACTTCCCGTGATGTGAATACGTTTCTTTTATCCCAACACTACGTTCCTACCTCCAACGCATCTGAAGATCAGAGAGTCGGCCATGTTTTGACTCTTAATGGCGCTTGACCTTTGGCCTCCTGCGCACGGCCGGTTGTCAGAGTGTTTGGTCTCAGTTCAGCAGATTAACTGGCAAAGTCAGGCAGGACAAGGAAGGACCGCTGCTTCCACACAGAAAGTCTTTATACCTGAGAGGCTGTGATTAGAGGGCTAATCTGCTACCATGGTGGTCCGGAGGCACACACACACACACACGCACACACACTTAGTTGAACATATGGTGACTTCTGTAATCCATTAAGAGGATTTCTACAGCAACGCCTGTGAGTAACAGGTCAAATAGAAACTGAGCTGTTTTCCTGTTATTGTGGGGGTTTTTTTGCATACAAATAAGAAAATGCTTAATCTTTTAACACATCAGCATGAAATTAGCAGCAGCAGGACTTTAAAACAATTGTGCAAATAATCAATGTTATTCTGCTAATAATATGACTTTATTTCCATAATTTAAAGACAAATTCTCTTGGTCTGACGGTAACACTCGTAAAAATCCAACAAAAAATACAAGAAAATACGTTTTTCATAAATTACCAACAACATTGTCTAATTTTATTGCAGATCTATTTCCACCTTTATTAAACATGTTCATATCATGAATAAACTAGGGATGCTCTGATCTGTATATGTCGCCTGATATTTTTGAGAACAACATAAAATGATGAGAATAGCGTTCAGCCCTTCCTCCTGTGACCAATTGTTAAATATTTTTAGAGACGGAACAAAGGCGACGTCACACAGAGCGAGTGAAAGAATTCACTGAAAACAAGGACTCTGCAATTTTACAACAAAATTTCAACACCGTTCCTGGTTTTAATTGCCGTTTGCATCTTATTTTAACAGTCAATTCGCTTAACTGCAGCCATGTTGTCAAAAATACAGGTTCAAGATATTATCAGATTGGAATTATTAATGAGCTTTAATAGATCGAGTTAGAATAAATGTTGCTGATTCCTCTGTTGTAAGACAATATTGGAGAAGTTTCCATGGAGATGTGCTTTTATCAAGGATATTTGCAAAGACAACTTCTCAGACATTTGTAGATGATGGCAATCGGTGGAGAAAAGACGGACAGTGAGGCATGCTGGGAGAAGATTTGATTGATTCAAGCTGACAGCAGTGCTTTCCCGATAAGGAGGAGCATAACTCCCACCCATGGAATAATCTACGATCCATCAGGGTTAGGAAGGAAACAGAGATATTTTTCACCTGAGTCATAATACAAAATGAAAAGTTGTAGATTTTCAGAGAATGGGCAAAGCACGACCCACGTATTGAGGCCTTAGTCCTCGTGGCGGTGGTCGCAGGTTTGATTCCCGGCCTGGCGACATTTGCCGCATGTCTTCCCCGTCTCTGATTAACTAGTTTCCTGTCCAACTACTTTCAAATAAAGGTCACTAGAGCCAACAAAACAACAAAAAAACAAAAAGTAACCATACTTCCTATAGATGCTGTCGGATCTGGCAGAAGTACCTGCTCACATGCACAACCACTGAGGTGGAGTGTAAGAGCTGACTCTTCCAGCCAGCTGAGTGTGAGAAGAAGGAAAGCAGGATGGAAATAGTTTCCAGTAAGTTCTGCGTGGACAGAGAAACGGGGAGATGTTGGGTAACGGCGCAGTGTGCACGGAAGAATTTGGTTTGCCAAGGCATCTCTAATAAAACTTTTGGGCATCATTAGGAAAACCCGTCATTCCACAACTAATCACAAGCACAAGAATAGATAGCATGAATGAAATCACCACCAAACAAAGCAGCACCGCTGCAGAGCGGATGGCCAGTTGGGGGAACATCCTCAAACGTCTACAGCTACTTGGAACCTTGCTATATTCCTAAAGCATGCCGTGCTTCAAAGGAATGTCAAGATCTTTGCTTTTGGTGAATAGGCTTCTGGATTCCAAGAATATCTTCAAAAGGTTAGCTGAGCTGAATTCCCAGAATATTCATCCTTTTAATCGTTTAAAACAGCAGTAAGTGTGCCGTAAGCGAGACAGAGAGGGTACAAAACACAATTACCTGGGGTGGTCTTTCTCCTTTGAGGCTAATTAGAGTAAAAACACTCAAAACCTCATGAATCTGGTTAACAGCAGGGAGCAGATCCAAGTGAAACACATTGTAGCCCTGAATGCACCACTGGCAGGAGTAATGGGGGGCGTGGCTATCAGCTGGTTGCTGCTGCCAGGGGTTTTGGAGGAGTTGCTGTCAGAGAGAGATGTGGACCAGATGGCCCTATAGGGAAACACAATTTTTTTTAAAAAAGGTTTTGACACGTGTGTGCATAGGAAGGAGTGTGACACCGAGTGAAAGTGTGGGCGAAGAAAATTTCATAACTTTGACTAAGATTGTACTTTTCCCAATTGAGAGCGGGGGTCCCTTGATTTCACTCGGATATTGTTCCCTCTGTTCTCCATTAACTTCCAAACTGCAACTCTGCTCAAAGAAACCCTAACACACTCTTTACTTTGAGGTCCTTCAGCATCTTTTGCGCTCACGGACCTTCTCGTAACATCTTTTGGACTGATGTTGCACAAAAGCCTCAGCCACAAATGCTAAACTGCTAAAGTTTTTACCCATCAGCCATCACCATGTTGGATGCCGCCAAGTTGTCTATTTCAGTTTTCAGTTAACTTGTCATCAAGGGACAAGTGCGATGCAAGTAGTTAGCTATAGTTTGAGATATTGTTTCTATCTGGAGAATTGCACTCAAATGTCTTTGTACAATGTTTCATTGTCATAATAACAATAAATATTCTACTCTAATGTGGCTCTACCTCCATCTGAAAATGGAAAGTGTATGGTACAACTGCTACCCTACCAAGAAATGGCCGAACACGTGAGCTAACAGATGTAGCAGTAAGGGGGATTAGTCAGAGAAACACAACTCAGGTAAATCTGAAGGAAATACAGAAATCTACATTTTCTTTGTCAAAGCAAGGAATCCTGCTCTCACTTCCAAATGAATGAACGGAGTCACAAAATTTCATTGAATATTGCTTTCTTAAATCGAATACTGACTAAATAAAACAACTGAACACAGAGCCAGAGCCCAGTTTCAACATAAGCTGGGAAAACTACAACAGTAATTGACAAGTGCAATCAGAAATGTCTTAGCCAGTGTGTTTAAGCATTTACACAATGTCAAAAATGACATTTGCTGTCATTCAAAGACTGCATGCTTCACTAATCAGAGTGTTCGTGATGTGCTATCAAATTTGTGTGGCCTACCACTGGGTGATTTCCTAACCTCCCGAGTGGAAGTTTGAACTCATGTGGTAAAGATTTGTCATGTTTTCCACTGTCCTTTGTTTTACTAACAAGAAAAAAGAAAAAACAACAGGTTCTCACCTCGGAAAGGAATAAAAGCTGGCAGCGGCTCCTGCATGATAAGTCGGTTCCTTCCACTGGGCTCCATGTGCTGCGTTTCTAAAGAGGCTGGCATGACCAGTGGAATGATTTTGCCACACATGCAGCGAACCAAGTGTAATGGCAAAACAGAACAAGGAGTACTGTACAGCAATCAATAACAACCGGGAGGGGCCACGCTCCCATGAACTATACAGTGGGAGAAAACAACAACACATCCTTCCTTTTGAGACGATTTCAAAGACACTGATGGAGTAATTATCAAGGCATGCATCTGACGTTACCAGGTTTAAACCACACACCAAATGGAGGTAAATACACTGGACAAAAAAATACATATAACGTAAGGAAGAGATGCAACTCCAATAATGTTGAAGATTTGACAGCAAATGTCTACAAAACATGAAAAAGTGTGAGGCGTTAGACTGAACAGCAGGCCGCAGATGTTTGGATTCACAAGAATGAAACAAGACAGTACCAATGTTTTTTGGGAAAACCCAACAATGAGGAATCGTGATGGTCTGATCAATCTTTTGAATTTCAGTTTTGAATCACAGAAGCGAAAGTTCAGACTGAGTGGGAAACAGTGAATTAATGCTTCGTTTAGCACTTTAGCTCCACAGCAGCTGCTGGACTTTGTGGTTTAAGCAGCTAATGGTTAACCAGTCACAGCGTCCTCAGCGTGGCCACAGCTGTTTCCATCAACGTTTTTTTTTTTTTTTAATACGCATTTTGAAGTGTCGCATTAAGAAAGGACGATGGAAAAGACAAAATTTCAAACAATTTCTTCACTTTCAGCACGGAACTCTGAAAAAAAATTCTAAGACCAGCTCGGCGGGGAGGTATTTGCTCCATGCTAGTTTGCAACTCTGCATCTTTGTTTATGACAGCCGTACGTAACGCTAGCACCTGACGAAATTACACTTTCAGTAACCTGGTTGACTTGCTCCAAACCAGTAGATGGAAACATGGCTAATTTGCATTTTCTTTTTTTGCAACATTCTAAAAGTTTGCTCGAAATTCTCAAGACAATTGGGAGGAAACATAGGAAGACAGTTTACATTTGTGTCTTCGGTGACCATTTCCTTTCTCTACCCAAAATGCTACTTTGCAAATGAACAACTTCCTGCCTAATTTAAACATAGCAGCCTAAAACAGAGGTACGACAAGGTCGCATAGTGATATTTTGTGGTTTTTCGAAAGACACATGCTTACAGCATTGCTTTGCACGACATACTTCATGCAGATAAAGAACGTATTGGCATTTTTGATGTTACAAGATCTTCTTGCATGCACATGTGACAGATGAGCAGAGAAGCAAACTGAGGAAAGGAAGATGAAACCGAACCAAAACACTTTAAGAAAACCAAATCCAGACCGATCCTAATGGACCATCAAACAGCTGAAGAGAAAAGCTATCGCCAGGAATGTGATCTACCTTGGTCTTCTAAAGATGAGGCCGTACTGCTGGCAGGCCAGGCCCACAGTGGGAGTGTAAATAATGGGCATGAACCTCTCCACATCCGATGTTATGAGTCGATAGAAGAGCTTCTCGTTCCGGTCCATGAGCCCGATCAGGAACACGTACCTGCAAGAGTCAGAGGATGAAGAGAATCTGTCAAACGCTCTCTGGATCTCAGTGATGACATTTGCTAAACCGAATAACTTTTTTTCTCCCTCTTTCTTATACTCAGACGTCCATATGGGTGCAATCACTCTACCGTACAGCAAAATCGCTGCGTGAGTGATCTGCACTCAATTCCAATTTCTGCAGAACAATTATTTTTAAAGCCGTTTTTGTTTTACTTCCAAAAGACTGAAAAAACATACAAGATGAAAGTGGACCTGCAGACATGTGACACAAGCTCTTTGTTCTATAGACTGAGTGGGAAATCAAGGCATGTGTGTGACCTAAATTAAGGGCCGTTTGCCAGAACAGACTCAGTTCCTAATCAGGGAGGTTTCCATAAAGCCATGAACACAAGGTGCCTGTTGTTGAGAGGAGGAGCAGCCTGCAGGCTTTGTCTGTTCTAGGTTAGGCTCCACCAGCTGCTCCTCGGAGGTCTGCTGCATAAATATATATTTAAAAAGGTAAATAAAATTAGCATTAGAAAACAAAAAACTTGTTCTTGCATCTTATTTCCTTACCATCTGCTTTATGTCTGTCAACTAAACAGAAAACTGATGAAAGATTTCTGTTATATGGGGCAACATTATGTATTTTATAGCACAATCAAGTAACTATCTTACCTTCAGTTGTTATGAAAGATAAGGTAAGGTAATTTTATTTATATAGCACATTTTCAGCAACAAGGCAATTCAAAGTGCTTTACATGAATTAAAAGGAAATACAAACAAAATAACAAACCGAAGGAAAGAAGAAGAAGAAAAAGAGCAAAAGAAGAAAAATAATCGAATGTTGATCTAAAGTATCTATACTAGCAGCTCCTGTTCAGGGTTGCTAAGTATCCTCTGGTCTAAATCCATTTCTGGGTTGGAAGAACAGGAGTCTGAAAAATAGTCTAACAATGTTGAACCAGACGTTTCCTCTGGGCTTCTGGCCTCTGCATCTAAATAGTGAGTACTCTACAGTTTCTGATAAAATAAGCTAAAGAGTGACTAATCTAATTCCTATGTTATGTATACCAAATATTACTGAAAGGAAATTTAATTTTGTAATTTAATACCTTGAAACTGGGCCTCTGTCTCTTTAAGAAACTCCTGCTCTTTCTGAAACTCCGCCTCCAGGAAGTCATCACATCATGGCTCCTCTATTAACTCTTTAAAATTTTTTAGTAATATCGCACTGAGACATAGCTCATATAATGAGCTCAGCAGATGTGCAGATCTACCAGATGTTTGCTAATTGCTGGCTAGTCTGAAGGAGCTGAAACTGCATCTTAAAGGAGGAGCCAGATCTACCAAAGTGTGTTGCACAGCTGGATAGTTGCCACGAGAAATCAAAGGATTTCTCAAACATGCACGAAAGAATCTTGGCAACACTCCAAGTATGTTTTTGATGACGGAATAACATTATAATATGATGTAAAGCTCAAAAAAGTTGATTTTATATAATATTCCCCCTTTAAAGTATATGCTTTTTCACAAACCTTGAAACTTTGGTCACGTCCGCATTTGGCGAGAATTTTCTGAGAAACTGTCACCAACAATCTTGTGTGAAACATACAAAAAATTCAACCTTTGACACGTTTACTGCTGGACTGACTACTAACAAGAAACGTAAAGCATTGCAGAGCTGAGAGTTATTTTCAGACCTTAGAAGTTCATCTCGGTCATGGGCTCAATCCGACTAGCAGTTAGAATCAGTTTTCAAATCCAACTAATCTAGATTTATACTAAACAAAGAGACCAAACCAGCTAATTATTTTATGCTTCCAGTAGAACCTCACTTCAAAAAGCAAACTGAACTTTCCCTGTAAATCAGTCACCCATCATGGCACCATACATCTCGCAAATGTAGCTTAATGCATTACATGCAGAGACATACATCATTTTTTACTAGTAGTGCTAATTTTTCTTCAACTGAGAGCAACAATGAACTAATCCCAGATGCTTTTTAAACTGGTAACTGATACATGGTTAAGTTGGGAGGGAGTGATATTATTTCTACATGAGAGTTATAACTTTTACGACTTTTACAACTTTTTCGGTAAATGGAATGCAGCCTAAGTCATCGCATCAAGTTCCAGCACATTACTGCAGATTGCTACTGCTAAATTGTGTGCTGGGGACTGTTAAAACAACAATGGGGAATTAGAAACCGTGGTGGGTACTAGTCCTGCCTCGGAAAGAGCAAGAGACACACACCACTGCATTATGAAACAGAACATGCTGATGAATTTTGGCTTTTGAACATCAGCTGCTTCATTTTAGAGCCGCTGTGGAATGTCTTTTCTTTTTTCTTTTTTTGTTGCACTAATTACATGCATATGTCTTCACTACAGTTTGGAATCCACCTCTCCTGATAGCAGAGTGGTCACTCCATCAATCAAGATCATAACCATGCGCTTGCTGTGCGGATCTCCTGAAATATATACAAGAAAAATGCGAGACGACTGATGAAAATAGAACTGAAAGCCCATATTTTAAAAAGTCATCTAAATAAATGATGGCATCTAGCAGTCAGTACCAAAGCAGAGTTACTTTGAAATATCATAGCATGTTTTTCAATGACTTGCTGCGTAAACAAACTTATTTGTGTTTTTGATTGAGTTTTTTTATTTAATGGAAATACAGCAATTACAAAATTGCGGTTTTCTGAGATTAGCGGAACATTGACAAAGTTTTGGGCACGTTCGTGAGGCAAATGCAGCTGGCGACACCGAAAGCATGGGAACTGCTGCTTTCAGATTCCGACTGTCGTTTCTACACTTTAAAAAGACAACAGCCCTGCTCCTTTCCACTTTTAAAGTCACTTTTTCTCCCTGAGAAAATGTAGAATAGTGCAGATTTGGATTAGCATCTGATGATTGAGTGTTGGGTTATGGAAAAGCAAATTTGCTGATGACTTCAGCTGCTTAAAAGAGCCCAAAATGAAAGGTTAGCACATTGGTTGTGTAATGCTCGCAGCTAGTGGATATGAAACGTGCAAGTTAGCGTGCAAGAAGCTTTCATTTCATCACCTAGGACTTTGTAAAAACAGAGAAGAAGGACTAAATGGAGGGAGAGTGGAAAAGAAGATCAGGGAGCATGAAGTAGAATTCATGGTATGAGAAGACGGATGATCTCAGAGGACTGATAGCTAATCTGCCTTCTGTGTTTTGAAAGGCTCCACACAAAGGATCTGGTTGCATAAGCAGTGGATCAGATGAGATTTAACTCTTACGCAGGATAACAGACGAAGTCTGTTGGAAAGCACCGCGACATCCTGGCTGGTTTCGTGTGGAAGCGTCTCACCTGTCCAGGTCGTCCCTTTTCATGTCGTAGTTTTTGAGGACTCTGAGCAGCTGGACGTCCTGGCTGACGAAGCAGGGCGGCACCAGGCCATGGATCCCCAGCTGGAGACGTTCCTCCAGGGAGAAAGCCATTTCCTGTAAGGACAAACATTATGACAGGATGCAGAGGACATGTGACGATCACCTACAGACAGCGGCTGGAACCAAACAGGGCCAGCGACTGACTAACTAACTAACTCTTAGGGTTAGTTCCAGTGGTGGTGTAAAAGTATTTATACTTCTTTGGTATCAATACCAAAGAGGTATAAATACCTTCTCATTATTTTTTTATGGCAAAAAGCTCATAGCAAAGAGTTTCAATCAGTGGCAGTTCTAGACCACATTTACCGAGGGGGTCAGGCTGGGTTCAGTGTTTTTCATGGAAACACAGAAGAAAGGATTGAAAATAAAACACACACAAAAAAAATACAGCCAATATTTCATTATTTAATATATTAAAGCTTCAACAAATATTTTATATGTTTGTTGAAGCTTTCACTATGTTGTGACAGTATAGTATGACTCAGTTAATCTGATTAAAAATAAAAAAATCGAGCTCCCAGTGCTTACTACAAACAACCAATCAGAGCCAGCTTTGGATGCTAAGGCTACTTAGCATAGCCAGCAATTATTTAAAAAGTTTTGCTGGAAAGTTAAACATTAGGGTACAGGAGGTTGACAGAGACAAACAGGACGAACAACCATGCACAGGGACAATTTAGAGAGGCCAATTAACCCGACAGTCATGTTTTTGGACAGTGGGAGGAAGCCGGAGAACCCGGAGAGAACCCACGTATGCACAGGGAGAACATGCAAACTCCATCCAGAAAGACCCCGGGCCGGGAATCAAACCCAGAACCTTCTTGCTGCAAGGCAACAGCTCTACCAACTGCGCCACTGTGCAGCCCATGTAAAAAACATTTTTTTTTTTTAAATAAAAGTTTCGTGCTGCAGCCACTTGAAATGCTCTTTCAAGGCCCAGTCACCCCCACGTCTAGAATCGTCCATGGATTTGTGGATTTTTATGAAAAATAGTTCTGTCAATAAAAATTTCCCCTTCCGCTATGGATCTCTGCTACTTTTCCAAAGTCAGTTCCATGTGTTTATAGGTTTGAAGTTACGCCATGCTGAATGAATATCGTCACCTTCCTAAAATAATCGCCCAAGTCATTTTTTTTTTGCCAAAAGTGATTTTTGCACAAAAAGTCATCACCTCTGTGGTTTTATGCAGCACAAAAAGAAAAAGAAAAAATCACTTTTGGCAGAAAAAAATAAAAGAAAAAGATTTAAGTCATTATTTTTAATGAAGGGGATGATAAGATACGACACTAAATTCTGAAAGTGGCTGGAAACACAAGGATGCTGCACAGATTGTTTTTTTTTTTTTTTTTTAAGGAAGAAACGTAGAACCACAAATATTTCCTGTAGTTCAAAGATTTGTTCTGGACATACTTTTTGTTTTTATTTTATTTTTATTTAAAGTTTGACAACTCTTGTGTCTACCAGTTCAAAAGCAGATGGGAAAATCCCCGACCACAAAAGGTACAGCGAGGAACAAAACGAATGTTCCTCGCTTTATCAAAGCAAGAGTTAAACTTACTTTGCAGGGAGGGAGACAAATCACTGGCCAAACAGTCTTACCGGACAGGATGTTTATTCCCTGGCATATACTTCAGGGCAAGTAAGACGAACAGCCAGTCAGATTAACTCAACAAGTTACAGGAACGTAGGTGTAATAGTGGTTCAGCACATGTATTGTGTTCCATCAAAATTATGTGTTGCTTCAATGTTTGACGTGTAGTGCAGACAGTTTTCCACACTTTGGCATGCTTCTGATTATCCCTAAGAGATTTAGTTCCCCTATGTTCTCAATTTACAAAAATCTGTACCATAGTAAAGTAAAAACAAAGTGTTAGATTTTTTTTTTTTTACTCTGCAAAGAATCAAAACGTGATTGATCTTCAAGTTTGAATGTTGCTCCCAAAAATTGCTTAACAGTAACCGACTGAGAAGCTGGAGTTGGAAGCTCCCTCGTTAACCTTTTTGTTTTTCTTTAAAAAAAAAAAAAGCAGAGTTCAGTTTCATTTAACCACAACCAGGTCTGATCACTGCCTGTAAAATCAAGAGATTTCTTAAGTGGAACCTGATTGACAACATGAAGTAGACCTTAAAAGGCATCACAGACATGCACTGAAGAAATTCAGGAACAGCCTGGAAAAGGTTACAAAGGCATTTCTAAGTCTGTAGGACTATATAGCGAGAACTATTATTCACAGGTTGAGAGAACAATTCATGACTTGAAAATAAAAAAACAAACAGACTGGGTAAAGCAGTGGGATTACCGGGAAAGTTTCAAGGCCAAAACCACTTGCGTCACAGGTGGATTAAAAAAGTAAAATGTTTGATGAACCTCAATACTTTTTTGAAAATATTCTATGTTACATTTGCTATCTCTGTCTGATTTTAAAATGTGCTAAATGGTTTGAGTCACTTTTGTGCAATAAAAAAGCAAAAACAGTCTGTGGGAAAGCCAAAACTTTTCTCCAAACAAAATTTTTCTGTTGGAAAAAAATATGTGTATGGGACATACAGTTTATACGTAATAAAAACGCATAGAACATAAAAAGTGGTGTGTTCAGCCGTGGTATGCGGTGTTTGATTACCACCGCGATAAGGAATTCTGATACATAAACACAATCAGCGGAGGCATGCACTTGTCTGTTTTACTGGACTCCTGACAATCCTAACAGGTTGACATCACACGCATTGTTAACATTTCTCCGACTTGTAACAGAGCGGTACAGGTTGACTGGAAGACATTTCTTTCTTTAAAGTGAAAAAGCTGATTCTGATCTACTCTTTGTTGGAACACAAGGTTTGGTATCTGAGGTGATGCCGTTTCTAAATGTGTGAAGGAAAAATATCTATTTTCTTACACACAGAGAAATCCCTTGTGTCGCTCTAAAGTTTACGGCGTGAACAGGAATGCTTAGAGAAACGATTTCATAAATCCTCTGACCCGCCAGGTTAACGCCCTCTGACCTTCTACGGCTTTCTATGTTGATCACCTTTCATACCCGACTGGAAATCACAAAGGAAGTCCCACACCTGCCGTGTCGCGATTGTAACTTTTGGGGCCGTCTCACCTTTGACCTTTTGAGGTTATTCCAAAAGAGAAGACGCTGATCTCCCCGCGGACACCTGCGCTATCGTTTGCTAATCAACTCATGTGAGGGAAAAGGTTTTTATTCACCAGCTGACCGCTCAAGAGGGAAGCAATGAAATCTGAAAAAAAGGTTGTAAAATCTCTCACAGAAATAGATAAACAAATAAATAGAGGAGGGTAGGGAACCCAAAAAGTGTACAAGAAAGAGTAGAACTAATTCAACTCAAGTTAAAGTAAAAATATAGCTGTCCAAGAAATTATTCAGGGGTAAATACATATTTCAAAAACAGGTGTCTCAAGTGCTGAATAACTGATCAAAACGTCAATCATTTAATATTTAAAAATGACATCATCAGCCGGGCCAAAATACGAAGTTATGTGGAGATTTTCGTGTTTTAAGGATCAAAATGAATTAATTTTTCTCTCAAACCAGTTTCTTTCAATATAAAACGTATGAAGCTTTAACAAACACTGCAGGTGTGTGTGTGGGGGTGTGTGGGTGTGTCTGGCGAATTGTTGATTAGAACTAGCTTGTTCTTCATTCAGCAGGTTACTAACAGCAGGATGAAGTAAGAGTCGCCATACTTCAAAATAAAATCACTCATGTAAAAGTAAAAAGTGCAGCGTAGCAAAAAATACTCCAAAAAGTACATTTTGTCTCCCCCAAAATGTGAATGTAATTAAGCAAATGTAACTAGTTGCTACCCAACTTTTCAAATACACTATAATGTTGGATGCAGAGTGGCGTGGTTGGTAGCGTTGTTCCAACGCAGCAAGACGGTCCCGGGTTCAAATCCCTTTTAGCAGGAACAGTTTGTGGTTATAATGTAGTAAAATGTGAAGAGATTTATTGGCAATGAATGCTGCTTCAAGGAACACCATCTACCAGATGCTGACTACCACGAAAAGAATGAAGCCAGACACTTATAAACTCTGCAACCTGCAATGTTTACTGTCTTTCAAAGCCGCTGGCACTTTAAGCATGTCTGGTTGTGCTAAAACATTTCTGAGGTATTAAAAAAAAAAAAAAAAAAAAAAGATCAAGATCAAATGCAACACCTAAGAGAAGTAGAGAAGCATTTATCACCTAATAATAAGTTCAGCAAAACTGGAAAAATCCGATTGCAGACGGTAAATATTGTATTATTTTCCTCTAAGACAACAAGAGGAAAAAAAAAAAAAAAATCCAGAAAGCGTCAAAGTTGTAGACTGAAGATTTCATCAAAATGACTCGGAGTAAAAAGCAAACACAAACACACAATAGCAACCAATTTCCATTTGGCAGCACATCTGAAATAATTGGCTTATGTGCTTTTTTGACTGTTTTGCAGGACACTCTAACCCGAATGATTGTATGCAATTACAAAAACCAACACCGTGTAAATGTCAGCTCACAGAAGCAGTCTTAGTAATTTAGCCGACAGGACTAGATCTATAGCTGACTTAAAAAAAGAGATGAGGAGGAAGAAGAAGAAGGGAAAAAAGACATACACACACCAGTTGTTTGAGAAAATGAAACACACGTCTAGAACTGTGTGTTACATGAGGCGGGGAGCAGCCTGTACTTAAGGGACCTCAAATAGACGGACTCAGCTCAGAATTACAACCTTCTTCCATTATCAAAAAACATTTCCTATTTTCCAGAGAGCCATCTGTTCACATCAGAACCCGAGCTTGTGGAACAGCAGCTGGTTCGCCGGCGCTCCTGCTCTCCGCAGCAGCTGACCGTGAGCAGAGAGAGAGAGAGAAAAAGAGAGAGAGAGGGGGGAAAAAAAGAAAAGAAGTGGGGTTCTTAAAATACAACATAAGGCAAACTGAGTTTAGCATGGATATTTAAAAGGAGAGCCTCTCCTTGGCTTTCTGTGGTCTTTCATTAGCTGGGATATATTCAAATCCACCCCTAAAGTTGACTCTTTGTAGGTTTATGACACAAAGTACAGCCGCTCATATACACGAGTTTAAAAAACAAACAACAAAAAAAAAAACAAAACAAGAGAGAAATCTGAACTTTTTCAGTGAGAAAAAATACTCATGCGGACGTGAACGTCTCATTGGACATGAGAGATTTGCACACATTTCTATGTTTACATTTCATTCCTCCCCCCAAATACTTTTACTGTTCCCAGGCTAAATCAGACTTGGGATTTAAATGAGCGTCGATTTCACCACATGCAGGCAGGTTAGAAGAGGTTGGAGAAACAAAATTTAGTCATCGGATCAAGAGAACCCGAGTGACTCACACCGAAAAGCCCCAAAAGTTTTTTAAGCATCGAAATAACGCAGTTTGAAGTGGAGTTTGGTGAGGATCAGCCCGGAGGGAATTTTTATGTTTACAGAGGAATTACACAGCTTGGTTGCACAATTTCAGCTTCTTTTAAACAATCTGGGTTTCTTTCAGATGGCTGAAAAAAAAAAAAAAAAAAAATTTCATCTAATGCTTCTTTTGACTAAGCAGGATTAAAATTAGTACATAGCAAATAATCATATTTGAATTAATCAAGCACATTCTCTTCGGATTAGCCGTTTAATCGACCTTAGCAAGAGATGAAGCATCCTTGAGCAACACCTAAGACAACAAGATCTTAGAAATATGTTGTTTAAAGGGGCGACTGAACTGTTGATCTGACACACAGGCTACTTGCAGTAAGTTTGGGCACAAACAAAAAGCCTATACTGATAATTTTTTGGACTGTGTTGTACACTCGGGTTTCTTAATATTTGACATATTAGTCACATCTAAAACTCCATTAGGAAATGAAGCAGAAGCTTGTGCTTCACTTGTCACATACCTTCATTTTCTATTTTACATTAACTGCAATGAATTAATGTAAAACAGATTCCCGCATCAAGAAAGAGTAAGTTAACTGTGTTGTGATGTCACCAACTTTTCTTTTTTTTTTTTTTGTTTTAATCTAATTGCCAGTTAAAAGCCCAACATTCTCTACAAAGTCTACAAGTACCCCGAAGATGTCAAATACATATTTTTCCCCAGCAGATCAAGCATTCAGCATCCCAGTCTGTATAAGTGTTCATCAGCGCAGACAGAGTGTCTGCATGAATGTACCAAGTTTTGATCGATTAAACATAGTATAAATAAACAAGTTAAAAAAAAAAATAAAAACAAAAAAGCAAAACTCAGTTTATTGGATCTAATGTCTGCCTTAAAAAAAGACCAATTATGACGACACGTTTTGGTGCAGCCCATGTTTAGGTGGAATGGATTTTCACCTTTCTCCTGTTATTGTTACACCATTCTACATGACCACAGAGTGAAGGGAAAGGATCAATGGTTTTCAAAGTGTCAATACTTTGGCTAAGAACCATTTGTAACAATTGTAGCTCCAGACCTGTCTGGAGAATGACTTGATCAACTGCACACATCAGGAAACTGACATATTTGGTCATTTTTCTCCACAACACAACGCAGGCTAAATCCGGTTAGATGGAAAATGTCGGTGCCAAGTCTTCCCACAGAATCTCGTTAGATTTAGGTCTGGATCTGAGCCAGACCAATTAAAACAGCTAGAAGATGAAGCGGTTTTATTTTCTTAACATGCAAAAGTCCTTTCAATTAACTACACTTTAACTAGAGAAATGTCAGACTAACATCAGGGCATCTTGATGAAAAATCTCTTTTGAACCCGACTGATTTTTCATGAATAAAACGGGGGCAGAAATTTGGTTCTTAAAAAAGAAAACCTGTCCTCTGCTTGTGAAAAGCAGAGGATACTTTTCACACGCAAAAGAATCCTCTCTGCTCCGTTATTTAAGGAACTCCACCCTGAAACTCCCTGATGCTGTTTATCTTTCTACGTTAAGATTCATAACTGGAGATAGCTGTGGGACACATCCCTGCTTCCCTGGGACGCCGGCTAGTATTTTACAACCGGCTCTCCTCACTAGTAACAACGGTTTGTTATCACACATCGCAAATCTGGAATATGCTACAATCAAAGCCTTAAACTGGCATCGCGGTTTATATTTAAGTGTCTTTGTCATTAATTTTAAAAATATTTTTATCTCTCTGATATTACTGAATTCCATCGTATTAAATGCACTTTAAAAATTAGAAGTTCTCCCTCAACGGGTCAGGAAGTTACACTTTGACTCCCCTACGTTTGATGTGTGCCCTAAAACGGCTTTGAACTTTTTTTTTTGCCAATGGATTTCTTCTTTCCGCTCTTCGATAAAGATCCAATTTGTGGAGTAAATGAGAAATAGTTGTCCCCAGAGATACTGTACCATGGGCTTCTACCGTGGGTCAGTATAGGTGGGCAGCCACGTTTTGGTGACTTTGTTAAATGGAAAGAGAACGGCAAAACTGCAGAGTGAACGTTGATCTGTGACATGTTCAAAAGCTCGGGATGTTATTCTATTGTCCAACTAAAACTGCTGATTTGATGCTTAGACTTTAATTTTGGGGTATTGCAGTCGAGGTGTCTGAATACAAGCGAGTGTCCGGTTTTTGAAAAGTTCATAATTATTATTTAGGAGGTCATGCTGTATGAATATGGTTAGTGTTTCACAGACATTCAGACAGAACGTGGCCATAAAAGTGAACTTTGCCAAGTGAGTGGGGAACCACGCAAAGTGCTAAATTATTCTCTCAAACAAAAGAGAAAGCATTTAAGTATTCACAGAAGAAAATGTTGGACTATTTAACTCAGGATAAGAACAGGGAACACAAGACTACACGCTGTTTATTGAGGAAGGGAGAGACAGGGCTGGGGTGTTGTCTCTTGGACTGTCAGGTTAAATATTTCCTTGTAGTTGACATGTGAAAAGAAATCTTAGAATTTTTTGTTATTTTTTGATTAGGTTTGTATATCTTTCAGTCAGACTGTAGTATGTTGCTCTATGTGAAAAACTAAGAAGGACTTTCCCAAGGACAAGCCACAGGAATGGTTCTGTCTATTAAACAGAGGAAATGTTTATTTTCCCACTGAAACGGCGAGAATGTCTAATGGTTGCCATAGTTACATTAATGCAAGGCCCTATGAAATCAATTTTATTATATTCCAAAGTCTGTTTTGTTTTCCCCAATTCCATTTTTTGCATTGTAATCATATTTATGAACCCAAAAGGATCTTATTGTGATGTGAACAAAGAATTTTCACAAAACAAAGTAGACATCTACTGTTATTCTGTAGAACAACTATAACAGACTGTACCTCTGATTTATGTAAATATTCTAGCGTTAGCTGACATCACTGTCTGCAGCTAGCTTCTTCTTCTATGTTTCTGTGCTGACAAAATGTACAGAAACTCACTGACACAGAGCATCGCGGCAACGTATTAGGACCATTTTAAAGAGGGAAAAAAGAGTAATTTTTTTGGCCAAAAAACTCTGAACTTTTGAGATTAATCTCAGAAATCTCCGAGTCAAAAATGTTCAACTTTTGAAACTCAAATTTTAATGTTTTTTTTCTATAAAATTTCTGGGATTAATCTCAAACTTTCTGAGTTTTTTCTAGCAGATTTTCCACTTGTCAAACTCAGAAAATTCCTTGCTTTTTTTTTTTTTTTTTCTTGAAAATTTCTGAGTATTTTGGTGGAAATTTACTCCTTTTTTTTTGTATTTCTATTTACAATCTGCCCTCACATGCCATCGTAAAACCTTGCGCTAAGCTTTGATTTTTAATTTTTATTTTCTGGAAACACCATCTGTGTTTCAAAGTTTTCTCGCCATGGTTGACAGGTTCATTCTGTCTGAGCCGAGTCTAGCCAGGTAGAGCGAGTACGGTAGCCGCAGCGGCCAAAATACTACAAAATAACCTCTCGCTGACATCAGCTAATTCTGTAAAAATTCTGCGTTTTACTGTGGATTTAAATTTGTTTATTAAATCCCACGACTCTGTCATATATGTTACAGAACCCGTAGGATCTTATCAATGCAAGTCAACCAACAAAAATTTATAACCTCTCAATATGCAGTTTTTTGCAGCTTCACCTGCTTTTCAATTCTGCTAAAAAATCCCAACAAACGGAAAATTCGGATGTAAATCAGGAAAATAAACCAAGAAAAAAATAAGAAAGATCGGAAATAACACAAACCGGCATTTTTTTTCGTCTTGATTTATTAATCGTGTTTTCTTAAACAAAACCAAAGTTTGGTGACAAACACATTTACTGCACCACATATCCAAACCCAGTCACCAGGAAAATGCGCAAACGCACACACGCATACACATAAACATCCCTGCGTTTGTTTGTCTGAACACGCGTTTCGGACTGCAGCGAAGCTCGCTCTCCCTCCCTCCCTCTGGGAGTTCTAAACTGGGCTGGGTGGAAGAAACCCTAGAAAGCTTCCACATGGCCCTGACCACATCTGAAGTGCCCGCACCCCGTGCCAACACTTGTAATGCCCGCAGCTCCACATCCCAAGCAGTTGAAGTCACAACTAAACCTGTAATCCACCAAGCCGGGCAGTGCCAGCCTTTAACCTCGGACTGCTGCCATGCCCACCCCAAAAAACACTCGGTGGGGAGAGGAAACAGCCAATTAGCTTCCCAGATGGCTAAACAAGACAGATGAAAGTGCAGGCTCTCTGAAACTGATAAAGGGCCTTTCTGTCTTTCACAGGGAGTTCAAAGAGTGAATTTTCAGTTAACATTTCAGTGCAAAGAAAACTCAAAACATTCTGCTGCCTTTTAATTTCCCCTCCATCCCCTCCTCGACCCTTCAACCACAACCGCACAGAGCTCCGTCTAACAGCGAGCTTGTGAGCCGGCTGACAGTAAGGCCACTCCCTTCTTTACCAAAATTCCTTAATGCCACCGGAGAGAGAGAGAGAGAGAGCTTCTTATCGCTGTAACAACATGGCTCTAAAGTCTTCTCCCACACCACGCTCTCCCGTGATATGACGTCTCATTTTTCACATTCCGTGTGAAAATCGTGAAGCAAGACCAGTGGTATTTAGAAAATTACGCAGTGATAGATCGCAAACATGAGAAGGAAAACTGCAGAGCCTTGCTCTGAAATAAGAGGCTGCTTTTAGCAGGCATGTAGTTTGACATTCATTCGATAGACACAAATAGACTTCTCACAACTACGTGTGTCTGAGATCTAGAGTACGACCAAGCAGCTTGAAGGCCTTAATCTGTACCAGGGGCAACAAGTGTATACACACACACGCACACCAACACTGTAAGCACCGCAGTATTCACACCTGTGCGTTTTATTGTGAGTTTATGTAATAGACCAACGCAAAATAGTGAAGAGTTAGGAAGTGGTACGAAAGGATACCATCTATGTTTGACAAAATTTATATCACAAAGAGATAAAAAGTGTGGTATGGGTGTTAATTCACCCCCTTTCACTACGAATCCCCTAAAAGAATACAGCTAAACAAGCCGCATTCGATGTGAGTGTGAAATTGAACACACGATTAAATTGTGTGTTCAATTTCAACAGATTCTACAACAAAGAAATTGTTGAAATATCCATAAAGTCCCGTTAAAGAATCTGTTGACAGGATTTTTTTGGATGTGCAGAAAACAGAAAGTCATTGATAAAAGAAAGTAATCTTTTCCAGCTGAGAAGAACAAGGAGTTCTGGTCAGATTAGACCAAATGTAACAATTTGTTCTGCATATCGGCCTAAGCACACCGCCCTTTTCCTCAGCAGAGACAGGTAAGCTGATTGGAGTTTCAATCTGGAGCTACATCGGATAAAAATCAAATACGCTCATGTAGCAGGACAGCCTCGTTACGGTCCGAACGAGAATCTGTGCCAGGACTTGAAAGCTGATGTTCACGGAGTCCTTCCATCTACTCTGAGTGATCTTAAGCTATTTTGCCAAGGAGAAATTTTCAATATTTGAGTTTTTAAATGTGCAGAGCTGTTAGAGATATTGCCCAAAAGCACTTGTAGCTGTGATTTTACATGCTTTTCAGATGTAAAGGAAGATTGAAAATTGCATATTCTGTTAAAAATCACCAGTTTTACTACAGCGTGTCACCCTGGAAATTCGCAGTCAAATATGTTCAAGCTAGAAGCTTTAAAAAACAAAAGGTTATTGCCATATGAAGACGTTTGAGAGGCACCAACTGTGAGTACCAGCAAACATTTTGACAATACCAATCCCCAAAATGTTTCACAAACAGTTTGTTGTACAGATGTTCCCACAGACGTCTTTGAAAGGCTGGTGAAAATGCGTCACACTACGCAAAACTACCTCAGGAGTTGATGAACCATCTTTTTTTCACCCTTAAAACAATTAGAAGTTGGTAATTCAAACTATTCTAAAAGGACTGAGAAAGGAGACCAGTATCTGAAGCCTTTTCTAGAAAAAAAAAAAAAAGCCAAGGTGCTTTTATTGCTCCTCCACTTAATACTCACCGTTATGTAATTACAGAAGCATTTCCCAATCATTTTAAGTGCTGCCTTTCGTTGATTGCGGTTATCCCAAAAGCGATTGTAGTTGGCAGTACTGGGTGTTGATCAGCCCCAACACCGGCATGGCAACAAAAGACATTAAGAGATTCCTCAAAGCGTTGAGACTTCTCATTTTGTCACAGCTACCGCAGTCACTAGGGGGCACTGTCACTGACTGGAATAAATCAACAATCAACCACCTTGAAGGATCACTCTTGTTGATTTTCTCCATTCTCAACCTAAATTTGCCCTCGTTAGAGTTATCCCTTCTTTTTATTATTATTATCAGGGCGACCGTGCTTTAATTTCCTCTGGTTTGGATTTGTTTGCACTTTATGTGGCAGCCGCTCCACCCTTTAACAAATCTGTTGCGTGTTAAAATCTGGCCCAAATTTGCCCCAGAGTGTGCACATCTTTAATGGGATAAACGGCGGACACATCACATGTGACAGTGAAGCAAACTTCTCCTCCCTGAACAGTTTGAGGTTTTTTTTCCCCTCCCCCTTAATAAAATGAAGGCCTATGTGCTTTGCTATGAGACTAAATATCTCTGGACCACATAACCAATTTTGGCAATCTGCTGAAAAAAAACAAATGTCTATGATGGCTTGAACTCTTGCAAATTTCAAAGAAAACATAAGAATGATGTAATTCTGACCAAAGCTATGGATGGTTTAGCTTTCTTGGTTGCAAAGTGAGGCAAGAGTTGCAGAAATATGGATTCTTAGTCACCAAAACCAAAGAATTATCCATTTGTTCCTGGAGAAGCTAACCACAGTGAAAGAGAGTCAAACGTGACCAAAAGGCCTTTTTTTTTTTTCTTCTACTGGTTCTCTGCATTTTCAGAACAGACATGGAGATAAAAAGCCTCCGTGTGTCGACAGTGAAGAGGGTTAAATTACTTGGCACTGTGATGTGTTCTGGCAGAGACTTGTGTGGTCAGACAACATTCTTCTACTCAAAGCTTTGTGGGAGAAAAAAGCACTTTCACTTCAAAAGAGGAACATCTCAGACTGTGCACAATGTCACTGGTACAGTCATACTGTCATTACTGTGACACTTGGACCGGTACAGTGATGGTTATTTGAACGCAGCATTTCATTTAAAGAGTCAAAATAGCTTAAAATCTTGGATAATTACACGTATTAAATGTACGTTTTAATGACTCAGAATGTCGATTTGTAGATCATCCAGTACTTCACCAACGCTCTTCAAAGACAAAGGATGTTCAAGATGGGCTAACACGTGTATCCAAGAAATGCACAAGAAATGTACAAGACAGTTAATTGCATGCAGTTTGGTACAACCCATTAGTCAACAAATCTTGATGCACAGCCTGTGAAGATCTACATGTTGCAGGAAACGAGATGGCCCTTCTCCAGCTGGTATACAAATGCATTTGAATACTGTAGATCTGTCTTCTTGTGCACACCAACTGGATCTCTGACTAGTTTTGATGAGAGATCTTCCAATTTCCTAGCCTGGTGATAGGGTGTCTATGTTTTTGCCTTTGTAGTTACTGTGGTTCATTTTGTTGCCTGAACTTGGTCTGGTCCATTGCGCCAAGTCACCATGAGTATATCCCATTTTACTCTTAACGTCCAAATCAGTTTCTTTTTGCTGAGAAACTGTCTGAATCGGTTATTTAGCGTTCTATCTTTTTGTTTCTGTGCGAAATTTAACATTTCTGTAAAACTTATATAGTTTGGCAATTGCCTGACCTAAAACCGCCTCACTGCTGGCGTCCTCTGGTCGAATGAAGCCACACTTTCAAACAATTTTCCTATTGTTTGAAGGTGTTGGTACAACTACGTTACTCAGCTTTGTAAATGTGGGATTTATTTGTAATGTGGAATGGGCATGCTCTGCTCTGACTATTGGAGACGGTATGGTGTTGAACAGACAACTGTGTCGTACTGAATGCAGCGCTTAGGTAAGTGGGAGAGATCAGGCCAGCACTCACTGCTCAAGTCTCCAACAACAAGAAAAAAAGAGTTGATAGATTTATCACTAGTTGGTTTTTTGATAAAAAGTCGCTAGAGGGATCAGAAAATCACTAAACATAGTGACAAAGAGGATAAGTTGACAACAGTGCCTCTTTCGTCCTGATCACAGCGCCACTCACCCTGTCCATTCACCCCCACACTTGGCTGTGTGTCTTGGCTGCGCCCACTTTGCTGGAATTTTTCAAAACCTACCAGGTGCACCAGTGCTGTAAGGTACCAGACTGCACCAAGGAACAACTAAGCTAAGTTCAGTTATATGGAGCTTCTAGGCTGCGTATGTTTGGGTGCGTAATGTGATTTCAAATTATGATAAGAGTTCAAGTCTAATGAGGCAAATATTTGTGAACAACCCAATGAAACCAGAAATCAGATTAATACAGCCTCCACTGCAAAAAAGCAGAATTATTTCACTAAATCCTTATCCTTTCTTCTTTTTTATTTAACTCTTAGGGATTTTTCCACTTTAATCTAACTGTAATAGATCATAGTTGTGCTTGATTCTGCTAGAGTGAGTGAATAAATAGCATCATTGTGTTTTCTCTGAGCTATCAACGGAAAGTACCAGAAAATGTTTGTGTTGGCAGTAATAACGAAGCACTCCTTGGAGGACTTTCAGCTAAAAATGCAGTATTTAAAATAGCCCTGAATTGAACATGTGAATACCAAATATTTGCGAAGCGTTGAGCTGGACTGTGAGAAAAAGCCAGCCAGCGTGTTTGTGTTCGGCCGTTCTTTTGATACGCCACACGGAGCGATGTATCTGGGCTCGTTTTCTTCTGGTGACGTCAACGTTCCTCAAAACCCCAGAAGCCCCTGTGCAGCTGACCAAACAGGGAACAGCAGACTGCTGAGGTTCTCCCCTTAAACAACACCATCAGCGTTATTTACTGTACCCCGCCATTATCGCCACGTGTTCTCTGCACTCCACACTGGGCTTTCCAGACTGTTACAGCCCAGTGTGGCATCATTCTAAAAGCAGCACCTTGGTTAATCATATTAGTCCCGACGAACGGTTTAGACAGAACGGTAATTAAGTCCAAAGAATAGATGCAAACATGTAGACAGGGATTTGGGCTTGGATTGAAAGCAAAGAATTTCCTGGCCTCGAGGGGTCAGACAAGTCCATGCAAGCCTCCCTGTTCTTCACCCTGAACATGATACGAGCTCCAGACGTGCAAAGCGAGTCCGTTTGGAAACCGCAGCACACGAAGGAGACGGGTAAATACTTCAGAGTCAACAGAAACGGAATTAGAAGCTTGCTATCACAGGAAACCTCCTGATGAGTTGACTGGGCTGGCTGCCGGCGACCCACACTGGGATACACTCTGGCTAACAGCTGGAGGAAAGACTGAGTCACCGGCCTCTGTGCTTCTATAGCCGCTGCAGGCTCTATAAACACACACACACACACGCAATGCAAGTATGATGATGATAATGTGAAAATCATCACAATCTTTATGCCAGCCTTGTGCTTATTCATGCAGACGGTGAACACACAGGCACACTCTGTTGCTTTGCCAACACACAGTGTACATTAAGCCACCCTTAATGTACACTGTACTCACTCTAATAGTGAGGGTTTTTAATCCTGCATCAAGAGAAGAACCACGCTCCATGATATCCTCATTGTCCAGCAGCATACCGTGCCCACCTCTTGTTGCATCAATAGCGGCATGTGTGTCTAGACGTTGTAAAAACAGCTGGTGTGGGTAAACGGGCGAATATTCCGGTGGAATGACAGATTTACTCTGCAGTTACAGCAACTGGGATTAGAGAACAGGACTGGATTCAAAGACGAGGTAAAATGGTGTGATGAAGGAAGACAACTAAGGAAGAGCAAATCAGGTATGTTGTACTTGTGGGGAAAATATTTCTAAAGATTTAGAAAATTATGTACAGTAAGTAAGGCATGAAATATATTCCAACAGCCATCAGACTGCAGTAAATATTTCCTACATTGCTACAAAAATATGCAGCAGCACACTACTTCTGCATCTACATAAATGGTGTGTGACACCAAATTATTACATTTCCTCACATGGCCGTTGCTCTGCGACCCGCCACCCTAATTTAGATGTTTATTGGCCATTTTTACCCTCTTCGTGACAACAGCACTCCAAATCCGTGTCCAAAACCCAGACAGTGTCATGACATCACACATCCACTAGCACACCGATTGTGTTATTTCATTGTACTAGCCAGAATATGCATTGCTCTTCTTTGCCAGCTGTAGTTGTCAGAAAGCAAAATGAGTTTAAGATCTTGATGCTTTCAAAGATAGACAAGGTTTGAGTTTGTCTGTCATTGTCTTTTTTTTTTTTCTTTTTTTTTTTATAAAATCTTTACTTTGAGGACAGCTGACAACATCCTTCCTCATGAGTTAAAAATATGGTCTGCTATTATTTTGACCTGCACAGGAAAACTAAAAGTCCTCAAATACATTAAGGTGCAGGTTAATTTGTTTGCTCTACCTACAAACCAATGTGGAGAATCCCTGCCTGCAGCAGAGTTGGCATAGGATGCTTTGATAGTTAGACCATGAGCCTTCAGTTTACATTGTTACATTCAAAGTGAAAAGGAAAGCATTATTGACAATGTTTCAAGTAGGGATGCACCGATCCACTTCAGATTTCTATACAGACATAAACGGCAACAAACCTTCTTTCAAATGTCTCAGAAAGGCCAATTAGGCAAATTAAACATAATGGAAAATAAATAAAGCATGACATCACGATGCATAGGATTAGACTGAACAGATCAGCCCTTACGGATTGTGGAAATCGTCACCGTTACCCGATCAAAATCGCGACCGATAAAGATATCGATATCGGATCTGTGCATCTCTAGTTTCAAGCGAGGGAAAAGATATGCATTATGAAGAACCAATTACCACATGGACAGATGTGTGTGCATACTGCACTTAACCGGACCTTCACTCACATAAAAGCTATGCAATCGTCACCGAGCTCTTCCCTTGTGAAAGAAAATGTTCCAACTTTTGTCTGCACATAGAAGCTGAAGTTTGAATAAAATCATAGCAGCGTTCATTATCTTCTCCCAGGTATGTTGTACTTGTGGGGAGTACAACATACTCCCCACAAGTATGTTGTACTCCCCACAAGTACAACATACTTGTGGGGAGTACAAGTATGTTGTACTCCCCACATACTTGTACTCCCCAAGTACAAGTATGTGGGGAGTACAAGTATGTACTTGTACTCCCCAATATGGCGCTTTCTAATGCCACCAGCCGTGTGCTGCTCTTAGATCATCCTTTTTAATGTGAAAAGCAGAACTTTAGTAAGTTCCAAGCTCTTCTAAAAGCTAACAACACTCATATGGTCATTTGAACACATTTGTGCACCACAGTGACTAAAGTGAAATCTACTGGTAACTTGGTGCAATTATAAAACTGTATAGAAAGCATGTTTGTTGTTGTAGCAAACATAGATATACAGGTGAGCTGCAACCATTGGGTTTATGTATGATGGCCATAAGGGATGAGGAATAATCCCACTAATGTGGTGAGAAACACAAAAGGTGGTGGCATTATTGTGTAGGGAGCCATAGGATATGACTTAAGCTAACTTGGCAGAATCGTGGTTCGAAAGGCCCTGTGCCTATGACATCCATCCTGTCTCGTCATTAAAAGGGGAATCTTCTAACTGATCTGGAACATAAAGAAACACTGGTTTACACTTTTTAGCAAAAAAAAATAAAAAATATCAGGAGATGCTGTTGCTGCAACAGCAGCAAAGTTTCTGGTTTGTATCAGTATGCAAGTAAAAGCAGATAAAAGCATGGGAGAGAACTAAAAATATATAGAAATCTCACTTTGGAGAAGCGTTGTGAACTGAAATGGCCCAAGAGAGTTTTACTGGAGACTTGGCATCTACAAGCACTGCGCTGTCATTTCTCTGACAGTAGGAGTGCCGCTATGTCTCCCCGGAGTTTCTGTATGACCTATTATACTTGGCTACAATAGGATGATGTAGCCATCTCCCCTACAGACTATTGCGAAACAAGGCATTAAAGCTTCTACCGTGCCATCTCACAGCAAAATGGGGAATGTGCAAGGCCAAGGGAGTACCATGATGGACGTAAGAGAGCACATAAGAGATTCAGGGAGAATTTAGGAGGGAAGGGGGGGATTGTAAAACATCTGAGACTGGAACCAGACAGACAGACCAAAAAAGCAGGTCAGCCATATACACCCTTTAAACCTCATGAAAACTAAGCCTGCTTTTTATTGGAGATTTCTCGAAAATGACTCCTCCAAATTGAATTCTATGTACTACAAGAACTACAAGATGTCTTTGACCGTTTCTAGTATCAGAAAAAATTTAACATTCCAGAGAATACTCTAGAGGTCTAAAAATCAACATTTGTATTACTGAGTAAGAACAAATACATATGGCGCACAATGAAAAAATAAATAAAAAAATAATAAATTTGAATAGAATACCCTCTCATTCCTTTAACCGAATCGGTCTGTTTTTCATCCTAAACATATCCGAACATCGCAGTTCGGATTTGATTTATTACCTATACTGACCGTTCATAAGACGGTTTTCTTTTAGTCTTTCAAGCTAGTGTCGAAATTGTTTCAAACCAAAGAAACCAAAACCAGGATTTCACTTGCTGTATGATAGAGGTACTTAAGTTATATAAGGTAATAAGCTTAAGTTATGCAAGTTTTTTTTCCTAATTGGCTGATTTAATCTTTGGTGTTCAAGTGCCAATCTCAATCCATGGATAAAATGTGATGTCAGTTGAGCTTTTGCAGTTACAACAGCCTCAGTCCTTCTGGAAAAAAGGTTTTCTACAAAGTTTGGGACAATGTTTATGGGAAATTTTGAAGGTTTCTTCAAGGAGGACATGTGTGAAGTCAGACACTGATTCTTGACGAGAAAGCCTGGCTCGCAGTTTTCACTCCAATTCATTGTAAAGATGTTTCGTCTGTTTGTGAACTCAAATTATTCTTCACCCAACTCGCCTATTCATATCTTTGTAGACCTTGCTTTGTGCGCTGGTGTGCAGTCATACTGGAAAAAGAAGAGGCCATCGCCAAAGAGGTCCTAACCCTAACCCTAACCCTCCAGACGCTGGTGGCAGCATGTGGAGGTCTTTCCGTAGTGATCTAGCGATAACTGCCCACAGTGGGCCGCAGTATTAAGCCAGTTTTATACTGAGTTTATCTTCTACTTTCTTATGATTCCACTAATAGTTGATAATGATTTTTTTAGGAGCAAGGAAGGTAGATGCCTTGATTTATTGCAGAGACGCCATCCTATCATGACACCATTTTGGAATTCAACATAAACTCCAAAGAGAGAGACATTTTTTCCATATCGGCTTTAAGAAGCAGTCTACAGGACTTGATGTTATGCACCTGTGGTCGAAAACATATATATTTGGAACACCATAATTCATTAATTTGTATAGGTTGCCTAACTATTTCTGACAATGTGTTGTATATTCAGATGAATTAGGTCGTGTCACTTTAGAGTTTTAAACAAGGCACACTAAATATTTTGATTGGGTCTCGGTCTTCATTACCCCGCCCCAAGATGCTAATGAAAGGGGTTCCAGCCTCTGGCCCAGCAATGACATAGTGCCAAGACGCAACCAGTTTTTTGGTACCACTGTAAGTTTGGCGTGGCAGCTAAAGAAAGTTAAGCTAGCACTAGCGCCAGTTTGTCACTGGAACCCATGTGGCGGAGAAACCCACCTGGAGGTTAAAAGTAGGAACTGAAAACAGGTGTACAGAGGTGACGCCTCTGTAGCGAGTCTTCAGAGGCTTCAGTTCGGTGACGTGCTACATGTTCTCATGTACCCTCACCCATTTTACATCAGAATAAGTGGCTGAGTGTGTGTTGAATGCGTGTCAAAAGAAGGGAAAGGGGGAGGTGGGAGAGAGAGCTAAAATGAATGCATTCTTTCACGCTAGTGTGTGCAAGTGAGCGTTCACGCTCCCCCTCTGTTTGAACTACTACACAGAACGACCATGAATTCAAATGGTGGAGGGAGCTGGGCTGGTTCTACTCCAACACAAATAATGACCCTCATACTGAAGCTAATGACCCGTCCACTTTAACTCTCTCCTGCATCCCAAGAAATACTGGTCCTCTTCATCCAAAACTGCCCTCCCTAGCCATCCATCTTCAGCTTTAGAAAGGACACATCAAAGAGTGTTAAATATAGATGTCGCACTGAATGATGCGATAAATCCGAGACCATGGGAGGTCTACGACTCGGGATCAATGTCTGTCATTCAAACCGTCCCGCTAAAAGGAATCCATTTCTCCGTTTCAGAAAGGCTAATTGAGCAGGTTTCATGGTAGACTTGAACCAGCTACATGTTAGCGCCCACGCGTTTTCAGGAAGCTTCAGCGAACACGCCGGTCCCAAACGGCCCCAGCAGACATCCTACACTATGGAAATTCCTTAGGCATCATCAGCCAAGTGGAAAGAGATGCAGTATCAGAAAGCTATTTGTCCTGAAACAGAGTCATGCTGTGGTGTGTGCACAGCGGCGCCCACATATACCTCTGAGGAATGGGATCTAAAGCTTAGTCTCAACACCATGTCACATTCGGATTCTAGCACATTTTACATATAAGACATGTATATGGGAGCACTTTTTAATGCAGAAAGTTATAATAGTTTACTTTTTGAAAAGGATGTAATTTTTGAATCTACAATATAAGGCCTTTCGTTCTTGATTATATATTTTTGAAAAAAAATCATAAAGGAAGATAATTTTAATGCTCTTTTTGATGGTGACAAAAATGATGCTATAGTGTCTGAAATGTACAAGAAGAAAAAAAAATATACAGTATTCTGTGGCAAATGTCTTAATGGAAGTGCTGGTAATACTTCTTATAGTTGATTTTAGATTATAAAAAGTGTAACTTAGATTTTAACCAACTGAATTGTGTATCCCATTGCTTGACACACAAACTTTTTTTTAATTTGTTTTAGGTGGTTGTTTTTAAGCTCCATTGGTCCTTTGTCATAAAGGTCTGCAACAGTACATCATTTCATTGGCCACTTAAGCCGCTGTGGGATTGACTTGTTACAGGTTAAGTCCTTTCCTGACATCTTTTTATCAGAAATGACAACCCTGACCTCTTGGATGTAACCCAACCTTAACCAACCAAACAAATCTCCTGTCAATATACCATTACTCTACGCTTATCATCTGTTCATTCATCTGTGTAGCACCCTCTGACCTACTCCCCACACAATAAACGTCTCCCTCTTACCAGTCTTGACTTATGTAAAACATACAAAAACCATGAAAAGAAGGAGAAAAATATCTAGCTAGTGGAAAAAAATTAACTCAATCAGATTTTCTGATATATGAGCCGCAGCAAAAACTCAGATTATTAAAGAAAAGAGACAAGGGGGGGGGGGACAATTAGACCAGCACACATGATGTTACCCAGACAGAGACACAATAGCTTCTGGCTGCAAAATAAATTTTGGAGAATGTGTCGTAATTGGTCAAACCCAGTTTATTGTTGCTTGGTGACAACATGGTACCATGATAGGACCACTTTGGTGAAATTTCAATGAATACATTGCAGAAAGATGGACGGTGTTTACAACCAGAAGTCAAGAGGAGATTATGCTCAAGGCAGCAATGAAGTAGATCAGTATCTGGGTTTCCGCTGACCTTGAAATAGCACAAATTGGGATTACTAAAATAAATTCGCTTAAGAGAAACGCGTCAATTTCGATGGGAAAAAACCCCAAAACAGTTTGTTAAACGTTTTCCTGGAAAGATGAGGTGGTTTTCCAGCTGGATCGAAATTTGCAAAACCGTGAGGGAAACACACTTTTTCCGCACCACACAAGTCATGTGCTCAACAGTCATATGTCACTACTGCCGGAAAAGACAAAGTGACGTCAGGATGATGGCGCTGCATGCTTTGTTTATCGATTTATCCCGTGAACAAACGTATTCACATGTGATTTTAATGGCGTTACTTATTCCAGTGTTTCCCAATCCTGGTCCTCGAGGCACACTGCCCTGCATGTTTTAGATATTTCTCTGCTTTAATACGCCTGATTCAGCTGACTGCAGTTCAGCAAACACTTATCAATTGAAATCACCCGTGCTACAGCAAGGTAACACCTAAAACATGCGGGGCAGTTTGCCACGAGGACCAGGGTTGGGAAACACTGACTTATTCGATGGAAACACCGCAATCGCAAAAGTGTGCTTTTTCGACGTTAGCGAAGTATTGACAACTTTTTGCGCACATCTGTAATGTAAACGCAGCTTGTGTGGCCATTCTTTCCTCAGGTGAGGCCCCACTACTCTCCCTGATGAAAAACAAGTACAGACAGTTTTTAGAGCTTAGTGTACCTACTCTGAGACCAAAGCTACAGGCATTACATTGATGAATGAAAAGCTCCATTGACAAAAAAACAAACCTCTTATCTCACCTTTTTGTGACCCACACAGTTGGTGGTGTTAAATGTTTGCTACAGCCTGGTCAGAATCTGTGGACCATCCTCATTCTTTACATTCGCTGCTTATCTTCCATAAAAGACATGGGGAAAACTGAAGGAATGTGCAAGTCATGGAGGTCATATGAAATGCACAGAGGCTGTTAATCATCCTTATGGGATAGAAAAGAAAACGTTTGTCCACCTCACAACTACATGGTGATTCATAGCTGAGCAAATATTTACCTTGGAGATTTACAGTAGTTATTCTACAATGGTCAAACTCTGTTTTTTAAAGAATATGTCATTTTTCAGGTCACTCATATGGAAGCTGGTTACGTCTCTCACTAAATATTAATATCCTGTGAACTTTTTCACATTTTGCCTCCTTCCAACCAGAAATATTTAACGCTACACACCAACCTCGCTCACATCCGTCGAGAGAAAGGAAAACATTGTTTTACAAGTAGAATAGACCTTTTCCTCTTGCACACCTAAATAAAAGCCCAATCAACTAATTGACGTAAGAAGAATTCGTAAATATAAACCATCTGTAAGCAATCCAATCTCAGCAGAAATGTGGCTCTATTCTGTGAGGGTTTCATAGGTTTGTTAGAGAATTAGCGAACAAACACCATCACGAACATCATGACAGGTCAGAGATGAAGCTGTGGGAAGGTTCTGCGCTGACTCAGACAGGGCCGTCCACCTAAACCGACGAGAGAACAACCAAAGGGCCCTTGTGGAAAAAACTGATCCAGCCATCAAGTAATAATGGCAAGAAGAAAGCTGTTGTCAAAAGAAAGACCCATTTGTAGTTTGACCATTCAAATTCATTAAAGAAGCTCTAGTAAGAGAGGAAAGTTGATGTTGACAGGAACTCTTCTTCCAGTCTGACTATTTTTGAGCTGTTTTTTGCAAAGAACAGGCAAAAAAATTCACAAAATATGAAAAGGTTTAAGGGGAATGAATACCTTTGGAAGGGTATGATAATGAACTAAAGAACTTCTGTGTTCCTTTCTATCGTCTCAATTCTGGATATGTTTGTTTCCGGTGTGAGGACATGGAACGGCAGTTTTCCCTATTGTGCAGAGTCAAATGCCCTCTGTGCCCCCGCCCACCATCTGTTTTCTGCTAAAACAGCAGCTGTAGCAAAGTTCAAGAGGATTACCCTCATAATAAAACCATTTAAATCCGTCCCTTCCTCTCAGGAGGAAGAGAAACGGCACACATCAGCTCCCAAACATCTCTTCAGGATTCTACAACTTGACTAAGCGTTTCCCAACACGCCGCATCCTCATTTCTAAAATCCAATGGACAAATATGGGTTTGTTGTTTGGATTTTAAATTTCCAAAGTGTGTGGAAATTTAAAATCCACACACTTTGGCTTTCATACACAACAGATTTCTTTGTTGTAATCCTTAATAACTCTATTATGTCACAGAAATTACTTCCTCTCCAGTCTCAGCCCGAGTCTGTCTTATGCAAGTGTTTTGAAAGATAATAATCCTTACTGAAATACGGATGGCTCTTTGTTTTTGGAGTGCTGATAAGAATCAAAATGAATAAAGAAAAAAAAAAGATCAGTATCGCACAAATCAGATCAGGGTGTTTCAATTTCTGGAGTGCTTTTCCAGTCATAACATCCTCATTGAGAGATATAATCTACTGTACAGCACTGACTCAGACTTAAAAAACCCCCAAAAAACTAACTTCTATATTAATGAATTAAAGTTCAAGTTGAAATCAAAGTCACGAAACAGAGAAAAAAGTTTGAAGTTCCCTGTGTCCATTATTCTTGCTCTAGAAGCTTCAGGTCTCTGAGTGACCGGGACTTTGCCTCCATTCACTCCTCCCTCTGAGAGTCATGACCTCCACCTTAGCAACGCCGACTTCCAAAGGAGACCAGTGGACCGTCTTTACCGCCTCGTCTCGGGCAAACATGCTGACGCAGGATCCCTAAATCAAGAGGTGTCAAGTTGTGAATGCACAGGCACACTTGTTGGTCAAACAGCCTTGAAAACCAAACTGCTGTTTACTTAGGGAGGGCAGCCTTAAAGCGGGTGGAGGAGGCAGAGCTACCTTGAGGCAGCCCCTTTCATCCCATGCCGTTCGGGTCCCCCAGGAGCTCGAGTGCTGCTGGGAAAGGGTCCAAGGCAATCGGCGATCTCTGAAGCTCAAAATGTGCACCGCTGTGCTGGTTGTGCTTCAGCTTTTGAGATGCCATCCTGTCACACACTCAAGGGCCTGAATAAACACATCGCAGGGAGGAAAGCTCTTACGTTAATAATAACCATCTCTGTGGACGTCATCCCAGCATCCCAGCCCCTGAGCCGAACACATGGGGAGAAAACTATGATCAATGTTTTCTACACAGACTGCAGACTCAGACGCAGACTCATTGGATTAGAATGGACTCGGCATAATAATGGCGCCACTTGCCTCTGGAATCCTCCCCTATTGATGTGAGCAGCAAAACAGCAATACAGCGAGGCAAGGCAGAGAAACGGCTTATTTACTGCATGTCATACAAATTATAAGCTTGTTTCGATGCATTAGTGGGACAACACAAGTCAGTACTCCCACTTAATCACCTGTCTGGTCAAGTTCATTTTCATCGTGTGACTGGCGACGTCAGTATGTCATTCAAATGTAGGGCTGCAGCCAACGGTTATTTTAGTTATCGATTAGTCTATCGATTATTCTGACGATTAGTCGGATAGAAGAAAATGCATGTAGATGTGATGTAGCAGATCTTCTGCCTTCATAAAACTCGTTTCAGGCGTATACTGAAGAGTCAGCGCCTCTTGGTTTTACACGTATGTTAAGGGAAATTCTTCAGGAGTTAGGAATATTCTATACGAGGTGTGAATCAGCTGATTGTGAAGACGTCTCACACTTCCATGTCACTGGTAACATTTAAAGTCTAAGATTTAGAAACTAGTTAATTTGTTACTTATTTACATTAGGTTTAGGTTCACTGGGGGAAAAAAAAACAGAGAATTTTGACTTTCTTGGAATTCTAATTTTGACCAAACTACGTCAACATACAAATAAATATCCAGGTGTATGTCAATTATGTCAGTATGTAAAAGGAATCGCATAACATCTTCTTCCTTGTTATAGGATTTGTAAACTTTAGGTAGGTTTGAGCTGTAAGACTAGATTTGCCTGATGATGTATTTACAGTTCCACCAAAAACTGATCAACTTTTGCTTGATGAGCCTAAGGTTTAAAAACTAAATAATTTGTTACTAATTTATTCCAGAAATGAAGTTAAGAAAGAGGATCTAAGGTCAATTCTGAGATGGAAGTCAATGTCTGTCAAAATCCATATGAATAGCCAAACAGTCTCAGGTGTATCTCAGTGATAAACAAATAGTCACATAATGGCTTCTTCCTTGTTATACAGGATTTACAATCTTTTGAAGCTTTGAGTTTTGTAGATTTTGCCTGATGATTCTTAAACAATTCAAACAATCCTAATTCTGAGGGGAAAAATGTCAAGAATTCTGTGATTAAAGTCAAAAATCTTTCTTTTTTTTCCTGCTGGCCCAAATCATTTTCCATATTAAATGAATTAATTTGAGTAAAATATTTACAAAGCAGGGAGAATTCACTTAATTCAGCTAAGTATTAAATGATTGGTATTTACCTAAATGACTTTTCACTATTTTACTTTCTTTTTCACTGCGAGACTTCCATAGATTCTAATAAAGATTTATTATGTAGCTCCCCTACTGTAACACAGCAGACAAGAGCAGCATTGAGGTGAGCTGAAAGCGGTGAGATGCTTTAGGTGAGCTTGATGGGCAGGTGATGAGGCTCAGACAGTCTCCTTCTTTCTGTCTGGGACAAACTAATGGCTTCTCCCTTGTATTTGGTACTGAATAAACCTGGCATTAGAGCGCATTTGATTGCAGTCAACTGAATTGACAGACTTATCAAATTACATTCTGCTGGCCCAGAAAACAACCCCGTTAAACGCGCGCAGGTTAACAAAAATATTCAAGTGTGTGTATACAGCTTTCCGTCTGTCTGGGCGATCCACTCCAGTCTATCACAGGAATGTCTAGTCACCCGCAGCGTGTGCAGTCAACCTGAAACACCTGGTCACACCTGGCACAACGCAGACACACACAGACACATGCTTCTGTGACACACACATGCATGCATTGAGCTCTGCAATCCATCTACAAGGTGCCGATGTTTTCTATGAGGCCTGAACAAAGACTGACCTGTCACGGTTTTCAGTTCACTTGAGGGAAGCATTGAAACCTAAAGTTGACCTTGATGTATTTAACTTTAACTGTGGTCACAGACCTCTAAACAGACTCTTACAGATGCACGCATACACACCCACACACACACTGAAGCTGTTTAATACCTGTCCAGATAAAAGCAATTTGCACCGTGTCCACACTTTTGATCTTGAATATATTTAATTCCTGAAGCACTTAATGCTTCTGTTAATTTCCATGGAAACCCAATTTGAAATTAGTGATAAAGTGTCCAGTTCAAACATGAGCTCATAAGTCAATTGCTCAATGTGTGCGTGTGTGTGTAAAGCGTTTTGGTGTCTCTGGGTTGGCAAGCTGCTATACAAATATGCCTTAAAGGAATTTACCATGAAGTTAATATATATCTGGAATTTATCTAGTGAGAAGTGAGTTGAAGGAAGTAAAGTAACTTACATACCCAACAGAGCAGCACTTTATCCAGATGTTTAAAAGCACTTTGTAACAAGCCCACATTTTACCACAGAGGTAAATGGCAGCTTGTGAAGAAAATGTTAAGCTAAAATAAACCTGATTACTGCTGGAATATACAGCTCTGGAAATTGAACCCCATTGAAAACCTGGTTATTCCACCAAATAATGATTTCTGATCTCTGCCTGAGTTAAAACATTAGTATTGTTGTTTCTAAATGAACATGAACTGATTTTCTTTGCATTATTTTGACAATTTCTCATTTTCTGCTAATAAATACAAAATTTCTGTTTGGAATTTCGGAGACGTGTTGTCAGTAGTTCATAGAATAACAGAACAATGTTCATTTTACTCAAACATATACCTATGAAAAGTAAAATCAGGGAAACTGATCATTTTAAGCCGTCTCTTAATTTTTTTCCTGAGCTGTATATCTGACTCCAGCAGTAAGCAGATATACGTCATTTCTGCTCCAATTCTGACCAGCATTGTCACTCTGCTTTTGTCAGCTGTCTCGCTGCACCCCTGTTCCACTCAGCTGTGGCACTAGAGTGGGCTACTTTATGTTAGACCGCAAAGTGGTTTTAATAAACATAGTGAAGGTGAATGGAAGTAGCTAGAAATCCCACTTTTTCTACTCATCTACTAGTTTTTACTCGTGAGGTTAAAATACACATTATCAGCACAGCTGTTAGTATTCATAAATTATTCAGAGAACACCGTTTGAAATTTTGACTCACACAATATTAAAATGAGTCACTGCTACAGCTAATTATTATAGATAAATATGAAGATGAAGTGTTTGGAAACACCAATTATTGCTTGGCCTTCACAACACAATCCACATACTTCAGAGTAAATATACTACTTACAAAAGACATTTAAAAAAATAGTAAAACAACATCTTTTAAAACTCGAGAAACTTTACAATCAGAAACAAAACTTGCAGGTCCCTGCCAGAGCTATGTGTCTGAACTGTTTCGTGTCCTGGCTGCCCAGCTTTGGGACGTTCAATCCCTTGACAAGTCCTCTTAATAAAGTTTTTTCCTGTCAAGAAAACATCCAATTTTCTGTTCCAACCTCCCAACAATAGAGCAGTTGTTCTCTGCGCTTTCAGGTGATGAATCATCTTAACCCTTTCATTTTAGAGAGGCGTGCCCCGAAAGGTTCAGTCGGAATTAGGGAAGTATTTTAAAATTACTTCTGTCCTCTGAATAACAATGGGACACCAATTGTAAGGAGGTTATTTTCATACTCAGGATTTTTTAAAAGGTTTTCTACCTCCAAAATATGTAATTCATGATGATAATGTTACTTTGAAGAACATGTTCACACATAGTATGAGCGTAATTGATTTAAAAAAAAGAAAAAAGAAAAAGGCACAGCTACTGCAGAAAATGAGAAAATATTGACTCCGTTGCGTATGGGCGGCAGTCACATCAGATTCTGAATTCAGGGCCACTCGGGAATCCTTGACTGTCCTAATTAGTATTTTAGTTGCCTTTTATCTGGATCTGGAATTTGGAAATTCCTAATTTGGTTTTGGTTCTGGTTCTGGTTCTAGCCTACTCTGCACCCACAGAAACAGAACTAAACAAGGATGAAGAAGCATCCAGCTTCTATGCACAAGAAATCTGGAATAATTGTTCTTAAAACTGCAAAACATCTGAAACACCGAGTTCCTTTAAATCAACTTGCATTGGACCCACAATAACTGGGAACACTGATCAACATATTTCATGTGTATTGATGATTCTCATAATGGCCCTTGACAAAATGTAATGTCTGCTACTGGTTTCACAACTGGTGACCTTTTGATGTGTTCAGGATGTTTTTATGTTTTCCTGATGTAAAGCATTTTGAACTGCCTTGTTTATGAATGTGCTGTACAAGTAAACTTGATGGATTGATTTAAATACAAGTGGTATGCACCGCATAAAGTCTTAGAAGGTGAACCGTCCCATTAATTCTACTCTTTTTTTTTAAATCTTCTATTAACAAAAGTGTAAAAGTAAATGTAAAAATACATACAATAGGTTACACTACATCAATATGTATGAGTGAGTGAAAAATTAATTGCACCCCAAATACCTACAGTGCATAAACCCACTGAATTTAACAAGCTCCTATTTCTTTTCTTTTCTTTTTTTTTTGTTTGCCATAACAGCTTTGCTAAAATATCTCCATCTTGTTTTCCTACTGCTTAACTTTTGCTTATATAGTTTCATGATTGGACAGAAGTAGCATTTGTCATAATTGAAGTTATTAATGACTCTTTTTTTGTACTCATCATGCTAAAAGAAGCTTCAAAACAAAGCTGCTACTCATCGTTAACAGAGGAATTTTCCCACACAAAAAAGAGGATGCTACATGTTAACAGGAAGCCAAGGTGGGACTAAGAGTGACACTGTCAGTAAAACTACCAAAGGACATGGGAATCTCGGCTCACCGCATAAACAAGACACCACTCAGTTTTTCCAACAAGTGTCAGCAAATAAACTTTTATAACCAAAAAATAAACTTCCTACTTTCATGCTGACACACAGAGAATGTCATGGAAATCCAAGTTGCAGATAGCTGTTTCTGAATACTGCTGCTTCGATTTTTATACCGGATACATTTTAATAAAACTGTGATATGTCCCCGTTTGAACATATGTGGGGAAGAGCTGTTTGGCTACGCACAGAAACTCAAACATACCGCACAAAATTCCTCTAAAATAACAAAAGAAATCACAAGTGCAAAGTTTAAACAAAGTCTGTCTTGTTGTTTTTTGACAAAATAAGTGCTGAATGCGAAAGCTTTTGCGTAAAGGAAAACTCCCAAGTATACAGAGCAAATCTGAATGAGTGAAAGCAGCAGCCAAACCAGAGTAAGTCTAAACTGGGAGCTAAATGTTGCTGCACAGAGTTATCAGGACCGTCGCCATCTGGCATCAGAGCCTCACTCCCTAATCATCGTGCGCTGTTCAGCACATTGCCAGAAACAAATATCCTTAAATACAGTGTTTCATGGTGCAGTGTCGTCTGCGGTTGCAAATGGCAGATCTAATTCAAACGCTGTCTGCATGTGAGCTCTCCATTTAATTTAGTATTCTCAGCCCTAAATGATGCATGCTGTTTGTAAGTTTTATAGACTTCAATAAACACAAGTTTGCTCTTTAGTCTTGGGGATCAACGCGAGTTTTGTGGGATTTAGCATTAAAGGGATGAATGACAGCTTCATCTTTCATTTCGTGGCCCTCGGTTTTAGAATGTAGGTTATTGTAGGTCTTCTATTCATGACTGAAAGCATTTTTTTTTCTTTTGCAGCTTTGCAAGCATGTAAAATGTGCATTTAAAACAGTTGCCGTGAAAGGCTGCCGGTCACTTTCCGCTTTCATATTTTGTGGCTTGTGGCCTGTTAAAATCTGACCCCACTCCATTTTTTCAATACATTTTGTGAAGAAGGAAGTTGCGCTCAGTGCCTTCTTCAGAGGTTTTTGTGCCGTTTCCTTCAGTGGTTCTTGGTGCAGTGACACCCACAGGCGAGGGGTGAAACAAGTTGCTCAAAGGGTTTGGATTTTTTAATGCAGTCCAGTGTAAATGCAAACTCCACCAGCTATAAATGTAGCTTTAGAAATTTTGTCTACTAGGCAATCATGTGTGAAAAAAACCCTAAGGAAAAGTCTGAACCTAAATCTAATTGACATTAGGTGTAATTACCCCAACAGGCCTGCTTCTAAACACTGTGTGAGCCAAAATTTCTACACAGGCTATCTCCACTCAACTGCAGGTGATGCCTCCAAGGGTGACATAGCAAGAACTTATAGGGGTAATTACTTTTTCACACATGGGCAAACTGGTTTGGGTAGTTTTCTTTTTTGCCCCCAATGATCAATGAAGTTAAGAAATGGCAACATGAGGGTAGGAAGTAGGGAATTGGCGCCACTGTGAAATTATATATTACCACAAAGTAAAACAGCTGCAATTGTCTTTCTCTTAATCTTTTCCCATCATCTGTATTTTCCAACTTGAGCAACAGCAGAAAACCAGTGAATGGCCATCTGTTACCTCAGTGCTCGAAGTGATTCCGCATCTCTAATTAGACGGCAAGACGGTTTCTTTTTCAAATGTTGTCGCTTTCCAAAGTGGCACCAGTATCAGAGAGCGGCAGAGAACCGAGATGCAGTGTTGTAGTACTCGAGACCATTTTTTGAACAAAGAACTGAGAGACGTTCTTTATTCTTGTAAGGCTCTGCATACACTGCAGTAGCTATTATTATTTTATTTAATTATGTACATTGATATTTTTTTAATTAGCAAATAAATAAAACACAAGAACGAAAAAGCACGCAGAGCATGCGCATTGCTCTTTGATTGTTTTCGTTCAAAGTGGCAGCTGTAATGTCTGCCATGGTGTCAGACTACCTGGCTTCATGTAGC